>VDFB02361545.1:0-21995 GCA_007258455.2 Sequoia sempervirens
TATTTGTGAATGTTGTGTATATTGTTTTAAAATCCATAAAGCACTTGACAAGCACAATTTTTTAGTGTAAGCAAACACACGTAAGACAAGCACAATCCTAATAGGCCAAGGGTTCATATACTTGGTATAGCCCACCAATATACCCTGGATTGGTGCTAAACACCCCTCCTTCTTGAGAGCAGATAGCTTAGAAGATTGGTGGCGCAGGCTCCCTTCTTTGCACACACTTCTACAGGCTCACCAATTTTGGATCCTTGGGTAGTCACTTCCCAAGAATTGTTATCTCTACCCAAGGGAGTTAGTAATGAGTATCTTTGGGCATGATATTGTACCCTGCACTATACCAAGCAATGGTTGAAAATGGTTGGCTTCTAAAACAATAGGTGTCTAGTAAGGGAATCCATTTGAGTGGCCACACATGGGGTGAGAGATTAATCACCAATTAGGTGGCACTCCAGCCTGAAGAGGTTATGCTCAACAAGGTTTATGGGAGTACTACTTCGTCTATGTGACACATCCACATCGTGGTACTTGAACTTTCCTCAAGCACCCATTTTATATTCCGGCTGAAAGTGGCTTGGCTTTAGCCTGTTACCGGTCGGGTTGTCCCTTAAGGTGAGTACTTTTTCCCTTAAGGTAGGCCCATTTCTAGAAATAATAAATGTTTCTCTTACACCTAGGATCGCCCAAAAGCGCAAGGGGAGAGGATACAAAAATAAAGTGGGTCTGGCTTTTTGATCACCAAGTTTTCACAAGGTGAGAGCATAGTCACCTACCACTTTCAAGCACAATCAAACACTTGCAAACAAAGGTTCATTTTAGTGCACCAATGGAAATGTTCCTAAACTAAAAATCACAAACAAATGGTTTAAAAGATTAGTCTTTGACAAACGTAGCTGCAAAATCATATGTCAGTAGTTTATATATATGTCTTTGACTCACGAGCGTTGCAAATCCACATGTTAGTAATTTCATAAATGTCTTGGACTAACAAGAAAGCTACAAAAAACTAAGTTAGAACAAGAGATTAAAAACCAAACTAAAAGTTAGTAAATAACTAAACTAGAAAATGAAGAGACTAAACAAAACTAAGAAAAAAGAAATTAAAGAAAACTAAAAACTAAGAGCTCGATTTTTTTGTTGCTCCAAAAGAAGCAGTTTTTGGGAGCTCCACTCCAAAGCCACGCACTACAAACAGAAGATTAGTAAACCAAAAAAAAACTTAAATGAAAACAACAAACTAAAATAGTGATAAATTTCTCAAAACTAAACAAAATTTTAAATCGTAGACATCTTATGGAAAGCTAAGACATGGACCTTCAAAACCCAGAAAATTTTTTGCAAAATCCTACAAGACAAAAACACTATAAACAAAAGAATATTCGGGTCTTAACAACTAAATCTTAGAAAACTGCGATCACTAAAACAGCCATAACTTTCTCAAATCTTAACAAAATTTTAAACCATTTGAAGTTATGGAAAGCTGAGAACGAGGCCTACAAAACCCAGATAATGGTTTTAAAATATTTTACATGCCCAATTTTTTGTACTAAAAAAAAATGATGGGATTTCATATGAATTCTTGGTTGTAACATGCAAAACATCAAAAATAAACAAGAAAACACAAATTTCTCTACAAAATTACGGGTTCACCAATGTGATATGGGGTTAGAAATAAAATAGCATAGACAAAGTGACAACCAACACTTCTAAGCTATTAAACCACATCAACAAGAGAATACAAACAAAATGGAGATATTAAAATGAAAGCAAACAAAATAAAGCACTCCCCAAATTGTAGTTGATTCCTTCTCTTACTCTCCTTCTTGTTATGCAACTTTGCCCTCAGATTTGTTGAAATACTTGTACAAAACTTGCAAATGGTAGCAAGAAATTTGGAGGCAATTAGTTGTTAAGCTGAAAATGGAGAAGGAAGGTTGTTTTTATAGACAACCTTTCAAATGGACCACTGAGATTAATCTTCTAGAAATATTCCAAGATCAATGGATGGGAATGCATGAGAGGGAGGTTACGAAATGGATGGTTGAGATTAAGTCTCAGAAAAGATGCCACAATCAACGGTCTAGAATTGATGCACCAAAAATATGCCATGCATGGAAAAGCTATGACGTCGACGGCTATGACACCTGACAGCTATGACAGACATGCAAGACATGTAGGCTATGACAGAAATGAATGTTATGACAGGGGATTATGACAAAGCATCTTTGACCAAGTGGTGCATAAATAATTTATTTTAAATTATTTATTCAAAAATGGAGAGAAGTGGAGGAAATGGACAAAGTGGAAAATAAATTATTTATTCAAATTATTTATTTGGAGAAAATGAAAAGAGCATTTAATTAAATTTATCAATTTAATTAAATGGAGAAGATAAAAGTTAGACCTTAAATAATTAATTTAAATTAATTATTTAATAGGGAGGTGGCATGGGATAGTTAAATAATTTTAATAGTTATTTAACTATAGAAGAATTAAAGACCATGAATAGATAAATAATTAATAGTAATATTTGACTATAGATGAAAGGTGACAAAATAATTAAATAAATAATAATTTATTTAACTATTGAAGAAGAGGGAGAAATTAGTGACACAATTAGTTTATTTAATCGATTGGGATAGAATAAAGATTAGAAAGTGAATTAATTAAATAATTATTAAAAATTATTTAATTAATAAGAATATGATCAAACATAATTGAATAACTAAAATTATTCAATTATCAAAGGACGAGGATGAAGAAAAATGACACTCCTTGAGCTTAGGACATTTTTCATTCTACTATTATGCTTTGATATATTTTCCAAGCATCCATAGTTTGTTGGAAAGCACCTTTTTAGGCTTTAGCCATAGCAAAGGAAGTGAACTATTTGATGAAATTATTTACATTGTATGGTAGCATAGAAAAGGCAATGAGTTGTTTGAAAAAATGTCTCAAAGAAATGTGGTCTCATGGTGATGGAATGGCATTCCATCACCATGAGACCACATTTCTTTGAGGCATTTTTTTCAAACTACTCACTACCTTCTCTATGCTATTGCTTACTATTATTCTTTGATATATTTTTCCAAGCATCCATAGTTTGTTGGAAATGACCTTTTTTAGGCTTTGAGCCATATCAACAAGGAAGTGAATTGTTTGATAAAATGCTTTGGTAAACATGTATGGAAAATGTGGTAGCATATAAAAGGCGGTGAGTTGTTTGAAAAAATGCCTCAAAGATATGTGGTCTTATGGTGATGGAATGGAATTACATCACCATGAGACCACATTTCTTCGAAGCATTTTTCCATACTATTCACTTCCTTGTCTATGTTATTGCTTACTATTATGCTTTGATAGATTTTTTCCAAGTATCCATAGTTTGTTGGAAAGCACCTTTTTTAGGATTTTAGCCATAACAGCAAGGAAGTGAACTATTTGATAAAATGATTTGGTAGACATGTATGGAAAATGTGGTAGCATAGAAAAGGTGGTGAGTTGTTTGAAAAAATGCCTCAAAGAAATGTGGTCTCACGGTGATGGAATTCCATTCCATCACCGTGAGACCACATTTCTTTGAGGCATTTTTTCAAACTACTCATTTCCTTGTCTATGTTATTGCTTACTATTAGGATTTGATAGATTTTTTCCAAGCATACATAGTTTGTTGGAAAGCACCTTTTTTAGGCTTTTAGCCATATCAGCAAGGAAGTGAATTGTTTGATAAATTTCTTTGGTAGAAATGTATGGAAAATGTGGTAGCATAGAAAAGGCGGTGATCTATTTGAAAAAATACCTCAAAGAAATGTGGTCTCATGGTGATGGAATGGCATTCCATCCCCATGAGACCACATTTCTTCGAGGCATTTTTTCAAACTACTCACTTCCTTGTCTATGATATTGCTTACTATTATGCTTTGATAGATTTTTTCCAAGCATCCATAGTTTGTTGGAAAACACCTTTTTTAGGATTTTATCCATAGCAGCAAGGAAGTGAATATTTGATAAAATGCTTTGGTAGACATGTATGGAAAATGTGGTAGAATAGAAAAGGCGGTGAGCTGTTTGAAAAAATGCCTCAAAGAAATGTGGTCTCATGGTGATGGAATGGCATTCCATCACCATGAGACCACATTTCTTCGAAGCATTTTTTCAAACTACTCACTGCCTTGTCTATGCTATTGCTTACTATTATGCTTTAATAGATTTTTTTCCAAGCATCCATAGTTTGTTGGAAAGAACCTTTTTCAGGATTTTAGCCATAGCAGCAAGGAAGTGAACTATTTGATAAAATGCTTTGGTGGAAATGTACGAAAAATGTGGTAGCATAGAAAAGGCAGTGAGATGTTTGAAAAAAATCCTCAAATAAATTGGGTCTCATGGTGATGGACATCACCATTAGACCACATTTCTTTGAGGCATTTTAAAAAAAAAATGCACTACCTTGTCTATGCTATTGCCTACAATTATTCTTTCATAGATTTTTTCCAAGCATCCATAGCATAGACAAGGTAGTGAACTATTTGAAAAAATGCCTCAATAAAAAGTGGTCTCATGGAATTCCATGACAAGCAAATGCAATTGGCAACTGCTCATAGTTATTACTTATGTTATGTGAGATAATTGCATCATTACTTATGTTGACTTTCTAAACAACTATATTGTAATTGAAATTTTGTTATCTATCAACATCTAGTTATTAGTTATGCAATCTGAAGTAATACTTTGAGTTTGAAAGATGTGCAATGCAATGTAATAAATGATATGAATAAATACACAAATCTATTAAATATAATTCATTAGTTAAAATCTTTATTCTATTACATGCGTGAAGGTTTGTACAACTCCACTGGCACTAGGAGGAATTCCTGCGAAACCTCCAATATTAGCCTATTCAACATCCAAAATTAGATATTAGAATACCATTCATATAACAATGCTATTCACATGTAATATTTATAATTATTTACTAGTTACATACCTCAGTGATAGATGTAGTGGAGTAATAAATAGGTGGAGGGCCGATGTATCCAGTATCAACATTGTGACCCTAAAATTTTATTACAATCATTAAACTAAATTAGTTAATCTTGAATTTCAAAAATGAAATTTAATAAATTAAACTCAATGAACATACTAGCATTTACCTGAGTATTGATGTTGACGGCCTCATTCAAAATATCATCTATCATCACCATCTTCGCGATTGTAGAGGTATCTTGCACACCAGTCTCCTGAGTGTCTATGGGGTCATATGTACAAGCCGACCTACAACCCTAAAAAGAATGGGGTGGAAGCCTACCCCTCGAACTCTCCCTTAGATGGAATTGTACTATAGAACTAGTAGGTTGGATGATACTTTGGGTCAAAGAGCTGATAGACTGCAAATTTTCCACCTTAGCACTCTCCTTCGTGATGGAAGGGGTAACGACATGCTCATGAGTCGGCCTAGCGAGAGCTCATCTCCCTTTCCGCCGAGGATCCTAACATGCACCTGGTATATCTTGTGTCGACCCTCCACCTCTCCCTTGAAAGTCCCTCATATCAAAATAGTTGGGAATTTTGTTGAGGATGAACTCACGGTAGAGTTTCCTCAAGAAATATTAGGGGACCTCGTTATTGTTGCATGGTGGATAGTCAAAAACCATCCACCACCTATCCCAAAAATTGTTCCTAATCCCTTGGTGGTGGAACCAATGGATAGGAAACCTATTGGAATTCAGGTCAATATTTTGATTTGTGCATGGGTCAGTGAATAGTGAGCACAAATAATATTTTGTAATTTTTTCAACTTCTACTTCTTTATATGATAATTTATCTGCATAATAATTCCTCCACACCTACCTCCTATTTGGCCAACTAGTTAATTGTTTGTTGATTGCATCTACATGTGTTAACATGTCTTGAAGTGAACTTGCAAGTGTTCTTATTTCCACAGTTGAACTAAAAGGATCGTTTAACCTCGTGATTAATTCATCAATCTATTTTTAAAATTTTAAAATTTCCCCCATTAAATTTTGTTGAGTACCAGGAGGATGTTGAGGAATTGGTGGAGGAGTTTTTTGTTGTGGTTGTTGAGGATTTTGTTCATCTCCTTGTTGCTATAGTTGTTGAGGATTTTGAGGAGGGTTTTGAGGTTGAATAACATCTCCTACAAATTAAAGAAAAGAATATAAAAAAAAACCTAAAATTACCTATTTAACAACAAATTCACAAAAAAATAAATAGTCCTTACTTATTTAACCTCCCCATCGACATGGCGGCATCCTAATGACAAAATTACAACAATTCAATGAATAATTTGCAACTTTTTATCTTCCAAAATGTGAGCACAGGTTTGCAAGGTTTGTTGGTCGTGGGCAACAAAAAACACAATGAAAAATGAAATGATATGATTTTTTTTTGTTTTAATAAGCTATAATGTGCTCGCGTTATAACGCAATTGCGTTATGGGATCGATGTGACCAATCCTTAGGCTCAATCACACCAAGCCATAACACAATCACGTTATAACGTGCTCGCATTATAGCCTTTCAAATTAAAAAAAAAAATTAGCCACTTTTTGGCCCCCCAACTTTTTGCACCCGCCCTTATAGTAGAAATTTTGGTTCCTAGCACAATGTATTTTAGGATATGACTTAATGTAAGAAATTATGACTATAATTTCATTTAAATGCACCACCTAAATATATTCATAAAATCATCCATTTAAATGAAATTATCTAGAGTTGTAATTCATATCCTAAAATACATTGTAGGCACCAAAATTTCTATTATAACTAGTTTCACTTATCCATTCACATAACTCTAATTAATACCCTTCCAAGATTATTTCAATAAAGTATTTGATTGATCATTTATTGTTATTTAATATTCTTTTGTAGTTGATTGATCATTTTTTGTTATTTAATATTCTTCTGTATTTGATTGATCATTTATTGTATTGAATGTACACCATCACCGAGAATGGTATTAAACATTCACTTAGTGAGGCATCCAAAAAGGCCTAGATGTGTGTAATGATAAAAGGATAAACACTTAAGACCTCATTCATAATAGAATATCTCCTTCTCTAATATGAAGTATGTTGAGTTCTTCGTGATCTTTGTTGTGACCTAAACTCTACAATTTTACTTATACTTTTATGGAAAGATTTACCAAAAGAATTAAAATTATTGTATTAATCTTGGTATCGATAATTTATTCTCCTCTCTTAAAATGATTACACATTGGGTATATATAGGGGAATTTCCCTTAGAACCATCTAACCATTCATATTATCATGCACAAACTTTCTTATAATTTTAAATATAAGTCACTTGTATCTTAAATTACATCATGTCCCTAAATACAAGTTATGTATGATTATCTCCATACCCTTAGTTATATGTGTGTGTGTCCAACACATATATAACTTATATCTTCGTTGCTCCATAATATATATCATATTTTGAGTTTATACTGATTTAGAAGTATTAAATGGATTTGTATTTGTTTTCCTATGCTTATGTAGTGTAAAAAATATAATTCTTATCACAGTATTATAATCCTTTCCATACCTTTATCAAAATTTTATGATTTCTATTCTATCTTTAAATTTATAATCATTTATATTGTGCCTAGTTTGAACCTATGTTCCTATTCTTATTGCTTATATATTATTATGGTCCATGCCCTTTCATTTCACTATCATAATTTTAGATCTCTATCTTTAATTTGGAGATGAAATACCTTAGTTGTACATATACCATTATTTGACCGCATGCCAAGTATCACATTCCTAGAGCCACATTGGGTAAATGCATCTTTCCTATATTATACACACTTGAACGATTGTTATTTGGAATTTAGAGATACCTTGTATTTTTATATTTTCCTATACTTAAGAAAAATGTATACACCTTGACAATTAGATCTAGTCTATATTATTTCTCAATATTATTATTTGATATGTTATACCTTCTGATCACATGATGCTCCATATGACACATTACTTAAATACATGATTTATGTATTTATATGCTTACATTACTTTTACGTGTGAATGTTTCATTAGGATATTTTAGTGCCATTTTTTTTATAGGTAAAATTTCATAATCCTACTCTCTCCCTTTCTCCCTCTTTTTCATAGATAGTTGAATCAACTTAAAAGTGTTCTTATTTTTAATTCATGATGAAAGCTAATCATTACACATATTTCCTATACTTTGTAATTTCCTATGGAGCATCTTAGTAAAAAAATGGCTATTGCATAAGTACATATTTGTAAAAAAAAAATTGTTTTAATTAAATGCAAATCTTTGTATTTATATAGATATGGTTGATGATCAGGGATCACATCATTCCACTCAATCTCAAGAGGAAGCTCAGGCTAGGTCTAATTTTTATAATGATAGCATCAGAAGATTAGAGAATGCTTTGAGATATTTGGAGCAAACAATGCAAAACTCCCCTAATCTGGATAATAGAGATAGACTAGTTAGTATTCAATAGGAGATCACATGTATGATTGACATGATTCGATCATATAATCCATATGATGATGTCAACACTAATGAGTTTTATAGGTCCCTTTCCAGGAGTGTTGTTGGCACTAAGAAAATTCAATCTATTTCTCAAGAGTTTTACTACATAATGTACATAACATGTTCCCTCATTATATGGGATGACAAAAAATTAGAGGATATATTGCTACTAGGTGTACAAATGAGCTTGTTTCTCCATTTATATATCCTAGATGGTTGGCAACCAATCACTGATGGCCTCACAATGACAAGTTCCCACTTTATTTTTAAAAAAAATTATATGCCAAGTTCCATTTAGGGTTAGATGTGGATTACACATTTATTCCTATACATGTTGGACAAGGAAAAGGGAGGTTTGATGACAAACCTCAATATACATGTGAAAATTTTCCACTACCCATCAACGAGAGTGCATTAATTGGTTCAAACCTTTTGGTTCTTCCAAAATGTTTGGAACTATCGGCAACAAGAGGTATAGCAGTAGCACCTACTAGATCCAACCTTTTTGACAATATTGCCATGATTGCTACTCAAGTTGATCAGATGTCATATTGCTACTCAAGTTGATCAGATGTCATCTGATCATGTAGGTAGATACTTATTAAATATATGTATTAGCCTTCCTCCCACTGAGGCTACATTTTCCAATTATGATCCCTACATTCATGTAGAGCTACCATTAACTGTCAAATCTGGCCCAGATGAGTGAAGCCACTATGTGTAATGTGTGTTTGGATTCCATTGCTAATTTACTATCATCATACTAGTTTATTAGTGAGTATTATGGGATTCCTTTAGATTTTGTACCAGCTCATATTAGACAACATTATGGTAGATAGTCAGGTTGGGGTGAGGCGGCTTCATAGGATGGTCAACATATTCCAGACCAACCTATAGCCCCCACACAACATCAGGTTGAGGTTACTGCACCTGATGTACATGGAACATACAATGCACTTCTCTTTGACATTGGTCCTTTCCCTGATAAGGTGTCCCTAATGTGACCATACATTCTTGTGACATCAGTGGGATTGGTAGAGTGCTCCAAGATGAAAGGCGGGTACTTGAATAATTTATATATTTTACGTTCTAAAAATTCACATGTATATTAAATAAAATTGAAAGTAGTTCTCACTTTTCATTGAAATCTTGTATTTTAAAATCTCTAGCAATATGAGGATTTGTCATGCTTTGGAGATTTGGAGCATGCAGACAATCCTATGCTTGGTACATTTGAGGTACATTTACAATATTTAAAGTACTTGATACATTCAGACATTGAAAGTACAAAACTTTAAGATGACTTTACATTTACACATGTACATTAAATTAAATTATGAACTTTCTTGTGCATGGAGGTAGATTGGGACAAGGATCGATACAAGGATCGAGACAAGGATCAGGACAGAGATCGAGAGAGAGATCCAGATAGGGATTGGGAAGAGATCTACCCATAGTAATATCAGACATCCTCCTCATTGAATTTTTTTACATGCAAACACATGATTTTTTATATATTTTATATTGTGGTTTGTCACATTATGGTTCTTAGATCATGGTCTTCACATTATATACATTTTACATTATGGTTTCACATTATGGTTCATCTTATTGTGTTTTACAGTATATACATTTTACATTATGGTTTCACATTATATATATTTTACATTATGGTTTGAATATGATTTCTTTAATGATCTCTCTAATTAAAATCTAACATTTTGGTCTCATTTTTGGATACAGTAATATAGAAATTCTTGAAGCTAATTAGGGTTTTGAGTTGGGAAACTTTAATATTCTTGCTCACTTTTAATCTATAAAAAATTGAGTTAATTTAATGATTTTTGGTTCAATAAGGTAGTTGGGAATGACAAGTTTAATAATTAGGGATTTACAATTGTTGTTTTCATGAGTGGGTATGGATAATTTGTTACATGGTTTCAACTTGATTTTTTATTTTGTGAAATTTGGCTTGGTCTTTGTTTAATCAATATGCAAGCTCTAAACTCTTGAGTTCTATGTGTTAGGATATGATCCAAGTGCTTTGTCCAATAGCTTTTGTATCTCAGGATTTTGGTTGTGTTCTAAGGCTAATTTACCAAAAATGCAACCAAATAATTTACTTTTTTGATGTATAGATCATTACAACCTTTATATTATATTTCACCACTTAACCTTTGAGTGATGTTGACCTTCATTAGAAGGACCTTTTCTTAAAGATACCTTTTATATGAAGGACATTTGATTGAATATACATTTAAAATGAAATAATTTTAATTGAAGCTACTTAATTGGCACTTATGTGGTTCCTATCCCACATGTTCACCTTTTGTTGGACAAAATTGTCAATTTAGGCCATGTTTTCCATAATAAAACAAAGTTTTCATGATATATGATTTTTATGAAAAACAAAGTTGTCATAATATATGTTTTTTTGTGAATGTGTCCATCAAAATACACTTTTTGAAAAGTATAGTTTATAATATTTTATTTATTATACTTATTTTCATGATATTGTTGCTAAGGAAGAAGATTTTTGGAGGTAGAGATATAGTGCTATTTGGCTCAAGTCTAGGGATCAAAATTCTAAGTTCTTTCATCTTACTGCCCTCAGACACAAATCATCGAACAAGATCTCCTCCATTATGGTTGATGGTTTGTTGTTGACTGATGAGGAGACTATTAGGAGTGTTGCTACTAATTTTTTTGAGCATTTTCTCAAGAATGATTTAGATTGGGACCAACATCATGTGGACACTTCTCTGGATATCATCCCTCAACTTGTCTCAAAGCATCTTAATAAGGATCTAGTTTCTATTCCTTCTTTAATTGAGATTAAGGAGGTGGTTTTTTCCTTTGAATGGAATAAGGCCCCTAGGCCCGATGGCTTCCCTTTTTATGCTTTTTCAATCTTGTTGGGATATTGTGGTGGAGGATGTGATCAATGCTATCAAGGAGTTTTTTGGCTCCAGAAGATTGCTTAGAGAATTGAATGTGACTCATTGTTTTGATCCCCAAGACTACTGATGCTAATGGCTTTGGAGATTTCAGACCAATCAACCTCTATAATTCTATTTATAAGATCTTCTCTAAGGCTCTAGATGGCCACTAGGCTCCAAAGGATTCTTCATGATCTGATTTCTAAGAACCAAAGTGGTTTTGTTAGGGGCTGAAAAATCCTAGATTCGATCATTATGGTTCATGAACTTTCCCATTCTCTTAATGCTAATAAGAAGTCGGGTTTTTTTCTGAAGCTTGACCTTCTCAAGGCTTACGATAGGGTTAGTTGGAAGTTCTTGTTGGTTGTTTTGGCTCACTTTGGTTTTTTTCAGAAGTTTTTGCAATTTTTTGAATAGCTTATTTTGACTCCTTCTTTTGTTGTTATTGTGAACAATTCTCCTTCTCTTGTTTTCTAGAGCTCGTGTGGTTTGAGGCAGGGATATCCTATCTCTCCATTGATTTTCATCTTAATGGAAAAATTTCTTGATTGAAACATTCAGAAGGAATTAACTAATGGCTCCTTGAGGAGCCTCACCCCTTCTTCCAGATGTGATCCTGTTACTCATCAATAATTTGTTGGTGACACTATCTTAATGGGTGAGTCTTTTGTTCGTGAAGTCGGGGTTGTTAAGGTGTCAATTAAGGCTTAAGAGAAGGCTTCTAGGCAGTGTATTAATCTTCCCAAGAGTCAGATTTTATTCCTTAATACCCCTGAGTTTCTCCAACTGAAGCTGGAAAGGATCATTTCCTACAATCGGGGTGAGTTTTCTTCAACCTATTTGGGGCTTCCATTGTGTATTTCCAAGACTCTGAACTCCTTCTAGCTTGGACTCTTGGACAAGTTCAATAGGAAGTTGGCTAGTTGGAAGGGTGTGCTTCTCAGCCAGGTGGGGAAAGTGCAACTTATCTCATCTACTCTTCAGAATCTTCCCCTGTATGCCATGAGTTTATTTATAATTCTTGCTAAATTTGAGGAGAAAATGGAGCAAATCATGAGAATATTTTTGTGGTGGGGGGTTGAAGATAAAGCCAGAATTCCACTTGTGGCTTGGGACCTAGTTTGTAGGCCTAAGAATTAGGATGTTCTGGGCATTAGAAATATAAGATCTTTTAACAAGGCTTTACTTTCGAAGAACATTTGGAGGCTTCTTAGTGGGGAAGCGATTTGGGCCTCTCTGGTTAGAAATAAATATTTTTCTAGTATGGGGAGACCTTGGAATACATTGGTTTTAGATACTATCCATGTGGGCTCTTATTTTTGGAGAAATATCATCCCCTGCAGGGATCTGATTGCTAAAGGTGTTAAGTGGCTATTGGGTGATCATTCTAGATTTCTATTTTGGGAAGATTCTTGGTGTGATTTTGAGCCTCTAATCAATCATCCTTTGGCCCCTCCTATTGTTTTGGTGTGCAAACACCTTTTTGGCGATAGGGTGGCAGATTATATCCAAAATGGGGCATGGAAGGATTTTCAAGAGTGGGATCCTTTGTTAATTGTCCTTCAAGAGTTCCTGTGTAATGTCAGGATTCCTCTTTTTTCAAGACCTAATCGTGTGATTTGGGCCCTTGTGCTAATGGTAAGTTTTACGTGGCCTTGGTCTTTGTCAGTTCACTAGAGAAGCCTAACTCCTTTTCGTTCTGGGGGAAATTATGGAATAAGTTGTTGGTCCCTAAGGTGAATGTCTTTTCTTGGTTACTTATGCAAATAAAAGCGTTAACTCAAGATAATCTTTGCAAAAGAGGATTTTCGATTCCTAACAAATATGTCCTTTGTGAATCAGATGCAGAGAGTGCTTTTCACCTTCTCCTTGGTTGTAATTTTTTTTCTCATCTGGAGTAAATTTCTTGCCCTTTGGAATCTAGATTGGGTTTTATAAGGCTCTCTATAGCTTTACAGATCAGTGGAAGTGCCCCTCATCCTCCCCCATTCTTCAAAGGATTTGGGAGCTCATGGCCCTACATATTGTTTGGGGTATTTGGAAAGAAGGTAATGATAGAATTTTTTGTGATTCTAAACTCAAGATAGATAGTGTCTTCATCAAGATCCATCAGGAAATTCTATAAAACTTTTCTCTTGTTGGCTTTGAAGCTCCTCATTGTGTTTCTTCCTCTAGTTTGGCTAGGTATGACTTATTAGTGATTACTAATTGGAAGAGTTCCCATTTACCATCTAAGGTTGTCAAGTCTAGTATAAGTGCTAGATTGAGTATTAAGTGGAAGCCCCAACCTTTAGGGTGGGTTAAGATTAATTTTTATGGGGCAGCCAAAGGTAACCCTAGGCCTGTAGGTTGTGGGGGGGTGTTGAGGAATTATATTGGCAGGTTCTTGGGCGCAGTGGCACTCCCATTGGGAAATCAAACCAATCACTGTGTGGAATTCGAGGCTTCGTTCATCAATATTAAATTTTCCTTGGAAAAGGGCTACTCTAAACTTTGGGTGGAGGGAGACTCTCTAAACATTTTCAATTTCCTACATGGAATACAAAGGCCTAGCTGGACTATCGAGTAGTTGATTAAGGATGTTATTATGATGTTAAGATCTTGTGAGGAAATTCGTGTTTCTCACATCTATCGTGAGGGAGACTCATTAGCATATTTTTTGCTAATGAGGCTATCAAAAATAATGAGTATAAGGCGTAGGAGGACTACTCCCTCCTTCCCGAGGGTGCTAAATTTTTAATGCGAAATGATGGATATGGTTGATCTTATTTGTTGGCTTTATATTTCCATTTGTACCTACATTATGGTCACACATTTTGTGGTTATTTATTTGCTTGTTGGCTCTCCATCGAAAGTCTCTATCTGAGGGTTTTTGCTGTTGGTAATTGTGAATATGGGGGGTGATTGAAGTAGAATTGAATCCCATTCCTGGGTGAGTTTGAGGAAGAATCAAAAAATTTGGAGGATCCTTGAGCATGGTAACTTCACGCCTTTCCTGGAAAGGCTACATGGCCACGATCCCAAGGCTTCGGTGGATTTTGTTTCATATTGGCATAATCGTAAGCTCCAAGTTAAGATAATGGTATTCGAGATCAATGAGTTTATAGCTACTATTACTAGGTTGCCTATGGTTGGTCACAAATTTTTCAAAGATAAGAAGAGAAATGAGGAGGATATGGCTCAATTCTTTAAGGATGATGAGCGAAAAAATCTTATCAAGATGTCGTCTTGGGGCTACGAGTGGAAGTCCCTCAAGAAAATATAGGCGTATATTATAGAGATTATAATGCGATATGTGACCCTTAAAGGAAGGTTTACTGCAATCTTAGGCCATCATTTCACTCTGTTAAGTCATTTTAGGCATGGGCTTTTATTTCATTTCCTTTCTTTCTCTTGTCCTCATTGGAGGTGTCTATGTATGCGCATTTGAAAAATAGGAGAGTGTCAATTCTGCATGAGGGCCTCATCTTGCTTATAATGGAGCATGTGAGAACCCTCATTCCTGCTAAATCAATTAAGGGAAAGGAAAAGGCTTTAAGTGATGATTCCCACTCAACTAGCTCATAAACTAGTGTTGTTGGGGAGGAGGAGTGGAATGAGGAGGGTGAGGAAAGGTCTTCTTCCCCTATTTCCCCTTCTAAGAAGAGGAAGAAGGGAAACCCTAAAGGAAAATGGGTTTCCAAGAGGATTATTATTCAAGAATTGAAGTCCTAGACTATTGGAAATGATACAGAGGTTGGTTCTAGGGATTCCAAGCCCAAGGACAATGTTTTTTTTTAATGGGAAGGATGATGTTGTGGCGGGTGGTAAGGAGGAGAGTTTGCAGGAGAATTTTGTGGTTATGGAGGCCAAGGAGAAGCCTAGAAGGGCTTCAAAGCATATTGCATAGTTGAAAAACCAAGCACCGAGAGATGTTTTAAAGGATACAACATAGCATTGCAAGGAGAAGGGTTTAGAGGAGAAGACGGTTGAAATTGATGATTCCTCAGTTTGAAACACTCCAAATGTGGAACCCTCTGGTGAGAATTTTGTGTAGGAGGAGGAGGTTGTTAATCTGAAGCCTGGCAAGGATGAACCTCTTAAAGTAAAACCACTATCGAAGGATTTCTTGTACCTCAACAATGATACCACATCAATGTTTGAACTCCTTGGCATGGCGCATGCGAGGGCCACTGGTACTTTCAAGTTGGTGAAGTGGACTCTTCAAGAATTCAACAGGGTGAATATCAAGATCTAGGGATTGAAAGAAAATGTGCAAAATATTCCAAAGGGCTCTGCCTCAGAAATTTTGATTGATAGAATTATGGATTTAGAGTGTTCTTTTTTTGACTTCAAGTCCTTATGTGAGCAGTGTCTCTCTAATTTGGAGGCCAAGGTTTTGGACACCAACGCGAACATCAAGAAATTGTTGCAAGCCTGCCACATCTCTGTTAAGAATAGTGTTGATTCCTTGGAGTTCATGTTCCACAAGATTAGTGAGCTTAGAGAAGACTAGCTCTACTTTACTAAGCTAATGGAGAAGGATCAAGCTACTAAAGGAAAAGAAAAAAAGGTTGGGAAGGATGATGTTAAAGGACCTGTTACTAGAGGGAAGGGGAACATGAGGAAATCATTTGAGGAAGAGAAAAAAGAATTTTTGGACATGATTGATCTTCATAGGAACTATGAGCTTGAGGTGGCTAACATCTTAAGGAGCATGAAATAGTGTCCAGTTCTATGTTTTGATTTGTTGTTTTCCTTGTTGTTGGGTCTTTGTTTGTTTCGTGTTGTTTTGTTTCTTTTTTGTCAATGGTTGTTGTTGATGGCTTAATGTTTTATCTTTAAGTAGCATTTTATATGTTCAGTTGTAAAGGGTTTTGGGTCCCTTCAAAACCTATTTTTCCCATATAATCAAAACAATTATAGACTTTTTACCAAGCGTAAAAGCATTTGTTTGACATATAAAAAGGAGTGTACCCTATATAGATGTCTTCTATCAATAAAAATAATAATTTTGATATGTACAAAAGGTTATGTGTTATGGAAAATACATATCTAAATTATAATTAATTTAAATTAAAAAATAATATCTATAAAAAATGTTGTAATTTTTTTCTTAAATATGGTGCCCTAAACATCAATCTTAATTATTTGTGTTTAATAACTTATGAATTGATTTTATTTTTAGTTCCATTTAAGCAATGTGAAAACTATTGCTCATTAAAATATTATGAAGTATAAAGACACAATTTATGAGAAAATATTTTTTAAAATACATATTTAAAATCTAAACTTGAAATCTTACAAATCATTAGTTTATATTGTTTGCAAATTCTTAACAATTTGCTTGGTATAACTAACAAAAAACAAAAATTTAGCTAAAAATATTGATTTGGGTTGCTCACTTAAGCAAAAATGTGGGACAACCCTTCAGGCTTCCACCCATTAACAGTTTAATTTGGAAGCTAATTTGCAACATGTGCATTAATTTTAAAACATTATGTTCACTCAAGATCCACAATGAACATATTTGGCAACTTTATACTACTAGAATCTCCACCATTTTATTGTCCTTCAATCTCATTTCTTTAAGAAATGTTAAAATTTAGCTTAAACTAAACTATGCTCCCTAAACCAAATATGAATCTTAATGAAATCCTCTATACACATGTTAATATTTCTCAAAATAATGAGGCATCATTGCTACAACAACCAAATATATCATGTGTATGTCCACTTTATTCAAGAAGAAGAGTGTATAAATATAAATGATCTAATTAGAATCAAAAATATGTGTTAACATATATTGTGGAGCATGTGATGGATTTTGGACAAAGATCTAAACTACATGGGACTATATTATTAATGGTTGTGCAGTTTTATAGAGGTGGGATCCAATAAACAAATCTACTACCATTGTACCTAGTTTATTAAACAAACTTACTTAGATAATAAAATTAAAACTTACAAATTTTGTTGTATCTAATAATATTTGATGAAATAATTTAAGCATGACTTCTTTATTAAGAAAAATTACTACAAATAAGGTCACCTTAAGAAAGCTTTAAGGTAGATAAGATCACAAAAAAGAAAGCTTCATGGGCTACTAGATCACCACATTGAATGAAATTATTTGAATTCAACATAAAATAAAAAATGTTACATGCATATATTGTCATACAAAATATATATGCACAAAAATGGCTTAAATTTCTTGGTACATATAATCTAGATCCTCTCTTTATTTTATTGTCTCTAAAGTCTTTTCATGATCTTCAATAGGAAACCTCCACCTTTGTTTGGCATGTCCTCTTTTTGGTAAAGTTTCAAAATTTATTCTTGTTGCTATAACTAAGTGACTATAATGTAGAACCTTTTGACTTGGCATATAATCAATAAATATAATACCAATTGTATCTATCTTTGTTTGTTGAAAGTATGTGCCTTCAACAACCACTGATCCAGTAGGATACTCTTGTCCATCACCATCTTTCATTGATTTTGACAATTTGCATTTTGGTTGCGTACATCTTAGTAGATAGCAATCTACACCTTCTATACTGTCAGGATCTACAAGAACAAAAAAAATATCTCCTATACACACTATGTAGTAAACCATGCTCAAATTAGGTAGAATATAAATCAATTGTAAGTTAAAATTCAATCTAGAAATTTAAAATTTACCTATAACAACTAAATCTAATACACGTTTGTAATCAGCTGAATACAGAGGATCATAGATATCTACAATGTCATTATCTTCGAAAGGGTTCGACGTGGCCACTAATTGCTTTATTTCCTATTGTGAAAGATACCCATCTCTAATATTCTCACATTGTAGAGTATTTGCATTTTTCTCAATGCAATCAACACAAAAACATGATTTTTCTCACTTGAATTACTAGAGGCCCGTTATGTCCTACTATCATGATTTGATGCAAACTTCTAATACCACAAATTATTTGAAAATTAGTAAGAGTTGATCAATAAATATCTATAAATTTCAAACATTCAATTAAAAAGTATATAAAATTGAAAATTCAATTTGTGTACACATTGAAATTCAAAAAGAAAACTTATTTATGTACCTTTAACTTCCCAAAAATAGTGTGTGTTGTATATTGAGTCATGGAAAACAAAATGAAATTTGCACCATTCAAAAATTTCATTTGCATTCCTTATAGCATTACTTGCAAGTTCATGTTGGTGAAATGCCAAGTTAAAAGGTTTTATAGTTGAAAGGGAAAGACAATCTCAAAAACCATAATTAGATTTTTTCTAAAAATCCAACACTCAATATTGAAGATGCAACATTGGATATATCAAAACCACTATTGCATAATTATAAGCTTCCAATTCTCAACACATGCAATATATTGAGACACCCTTTTCCTAGCAGGTTTAAGAATTTAAATTTCTAGCCCATATGGTGTTACACAGGGGCGCGGCCGCCACACTGGGGGCCGCGGCCTGTGAGGGCAGCGCTCGCGCTGCCTTCACAGGAAACACTCCCCAGTGATGGGGGCGCCCATGGGGGGGCCGAACTCCCCAGCCAAACCTCCAAAAAAAAAAATTTATTAAAAACAAATTTCATTAAAGGGAACAAAAGCGCGTTTACGGAAAAAAAACAAAAAAACCAGGACCGCGCCTGAAATCCGCACCAGGGTTTCTTTTATTTTTTATTTTTTTATTTTTATTTTAACAACAATTGAAAACATATATATATATATATATTCATATGTATATGGATACATATATATTTCATCACATATATGTATGCATATATATATATATATATATATATATGTTTAATTTGCTCAAAACAAACAGTTAAATTGAAGAAATTTTCTTTATAAACAAGATATCCAGCAGATTTAGATTTGCAAGCACAATTTTTGATTTCAAAAACAATAGGAACCCTCTTTTGTTCATGTTTTCAAATTCAAAATAAGATTTTGGCATGGGTTTTTTTATTGTAATCACAAGAGTTTATTTCAAATTTTAAAACACAAATCTAAGATGGGTTTTACAAAGAGATTAAATCTTTCAAGGAAATTCTCTATCAAATGAAAATAAGATAAACAAGTAGAACCTTGTGTTTTCTCCACAACTTGCAAGCTTCAACAATGGAGATCTTCCCTTTTCTTTTCCAATTTAGCTCCACCCAAATCCTCAATCTTCTATTTTCAATTTCTTCCAAGAATTTTCATGCAAGTTTGCTCTCCCTATTTTCAAAATTCAACTTCAAAAAAATAAAAAACACCATTCCCTTATGCCATCCTTCCCCAAATTTGTCAAAGCCCTAAAATGGACTCACCCAACAACATTTATTGCTAATTTAGATATTTTCTATTTTTGAAATTTAATAAAACAATTTCATTTTCCAAATGCATTTTGCAACAATATTCTTTTAAATAAAATTCATTACAACCCAAATGACAATTTGAATTTTCTTTAACCAAATGATTTTCACAATTCACAAATAAAATTCTTTTCAACTTTTATTTCTAAAGATAAAATATAAAGCTTATTTCTATTTTTTTTTTTATTTAATCTAAACTCCAAAGATGCCAACCCAACCAATTTGATTTAATTTATCCTTATTAATTTAATTAGTCAATAAAATAAATCTAATTCAAAATTAGATTATTTTATTAATTAAATTAAATTAATTAATTAATCACTAATTTTCCAACATCTCAATAAGGCAAAACAATCATCATTATAAATTCCAAAAGCCATTTAATCCCTTTTAACATGAAATTTTAAATATACAGTCAAAGGGGAAACTAACAACATAAAACACTGAACCCGACTAAGAACGACGACACACTATGGCTAGAGTGATGGTTTGACACAGAAATCCTAGTTACTATCTCCCAATCGATACCGTTGGTCGATGGACATGCTCAAACCTGTGAAACCAGGTGGAGTCGATGTCCTATACCTGCATCCTGCACACAATACGAGTGTCGAAACATGCATATAATATATTAAAACACACCGTGAAGAGGAAATCGCGGAATCCTAGGGCACTCGCATGCGAGTGATGTGATCCCGTCCCCTTCACCAATACAATATCACTAACCGACACATCTAATCATCCATGATATAATCAAAGCATAAAGCATCAGTAATTCATATACATGCTAATGTAATCCATAACATGAAATAATAATAACATCTGAATATAATACCATCACATCAAAACATAATGTTTACATCGCTTAACAGATAGCAGTTAAAATAACTAAGTTCCATAGTCACAATGCAACAGAATAAAACATATCATAGAAGAACACTGTTCGATCGAAAAGCAAAATGGAGGGGTGTTACATGGTGTTACCTGCAAGTTCATGTTGGTGAAGTACACACTTCACACATGCTCTAGCTCCATCATGCTCTCCTATTCCATGTTCACTCTCATAGAAATTCCACAAAAATTTTGTCACATCTAATATGTTGTTGGCTTAACCAATTAAAGGATTTTGCAGACTTAAATTATCCTGTGAAGTTACAAAAAAATTCATTTGAAATGGTCAAAATAGTAAAAATAAACTATATGTGTACAACATATAAGTAACTAAACAGTTCAAGTCTTCAAGTTAAGTAAACAACTAAATATATAACTTTTAAAAAAAATTAAATCAACACTTACCAGCACATCCATCAAACCATATCCAATGTTGTGAAGCATCTATTTGACGTCATCTTAGGTCTTCAAAAAACATTGTAAAACAATGGGCTACATAGCTTCTATCATGACCTGTATCATCACTGTTATAAAAAGTGAACATCTTTGATGATAATTCATTCATCTTTGCTACTTTGTACACCATCCACATGCTCTTTAGCATGCCTATAACAAACTTGTACAAATATTGTAATTTTCTCTGAATGATAATATTGACTTTCAATCTTAGTTTCGGGACTAAATGTATAGTTCTCAGAGAAATCAACAATAGAGAGAATACAACCTAGTGGAAAGAAATTATTTGAGTCATGAAATTTCTTAGCTTTCCATCTAGCACAATGGAAATGTTGAATATGTGGATATATGATATTGCAAAATTTATTCATAAATTCATTGTAAGACAATTCACTCTCTTTAAGAACAATTTTTCTGGTCTCAAATCTTGAATTTGTTGAGTATTTCTCATATTCAAATCTCTTCCACATAACTTGCATTGAATGATCAATATTGTCAACCTGTAAAAGATTCTTCAAATTTCCACAATCATTACATATATTTTTTATACACTGCACTTTGAATTCATCTGAATCTTCTGATTTTTTGCATAGAAGAGACTTCACAAATTGTGTTGTACTTCCAGGGATGACTATATTTGGATTAATTATTGCCATATATTTTTTATATGACTATAGTTGTGGATGAAATTCAACATGTTTTCGACAACAAGTCTCATGTACCTTATTTATACATATAAAAATTGGTCGTAGTCTCTCAAACATCCTTTGACAAATCTTCACATCTAAAAATTCTTGCTTGAATGCTTCAAAAAGTTTACTTTGTGTTGTATCTATA
>VDFB02361546.1:0-45044 GCA_007258455.2 Sequoia sempervirens
AATGTTTAATTGAAATGTAAAACAAAACATAAAAACACTAAATGAAACCTTTAAACTAAAGAAATTAAACTAAATTAAAAGCAAACAAAATCTTCTTCAGTGCCGTCCCATTTTTCTCTATCCACAGAGATTCTTTTGAAGCTTTTGGCTCTCAGATTGTGTAAGCTTCTCTAAATGGCTGCTGCAGAACGAGTATGCAAAGGAAAACTATCCTAGATGATGATGAAAGTGAAATTATTGATACAGATATAGACAGGGGCTGTGATTATGCACAGGGGCTGTGAGTGAGATGTATCATGATTCTACTGCTATTATGCTATGATTCTATGCTATGAGAATGCTCTATGAATGCTAATGCTATGCAATTTTGCCTATAATTTACTTGCTTCTAAATTCTATATATTTTGGAGCTCCCGGCAGCTGTATTTATAGATTTTTTGCAGGCTTCATCCCGGCTGGCAAGAATCTACGGCTATGAATTGTCTGGTAGGCTTGAATGGTGAGAGATTGAGAGGTTGAGAAGAAAATGGGGGAGGTTGAGAGGTTGGAGAGAAGAATGGAAGCTTGTCTTCAACCCACGGGAACAAGCCTGCACAGAAACAGAGAAATTTAATTTTCTGTTTTGGCAGTTTGTTTCCCGAGAGTTGAAGATAAATCCCAAATTAAATAAATAAAATTTATTTAATTTTATTTATTGCTTTTGACATTTGATATCGATTTTGGAAAACTATAGAAGAATTAATTAAATATTTTTGGAAGATTTAATTGTGATATGACTTTAGAATATTTTTGAAATATTAAAAGATTTAATTAAATATTTTTGGAAATATTTAATTATGAATAGATTTTTTTAATTGAATTGGAGGAATTTTGAAATGATGATTTAAAAATGAATATTGGATTAGAGGAAATAATCAAATATTTTGGAATATTTAATTACAAATGATATTTAGAAGAATTATAATATTTTAATCTTTATTTGAATAAAATATTCAAACTAAGATTATATGATAATAATATAAATAAATTGTAACATTTATTTAATTAATTAAGAAATGAATATGAAAAGGTGATTAAATATTTAATCGAAATGAAATCATGAACAATATAAATAATTATTTAAATTTATTTATATGTAGATAGAATCAAAAGATTTAATTAAATATATTAAAAATGTTTAATTAATTACCCGAACAATGTGATGTAATCATTTTTAAGTGTATACATTTGCCCCTCTTTTGAAGTGATGTGTTTCGCATTACTTCCAAGAATTTTAATTTTTCCCCAAATATTGATTTGAAATGTTGATAGATGTATATAAAATGTGTATAATGTTTAATTGAAATGTAAAACAAAACATAAAACACTAAATGAAACCTTTAAACTAAAGAAATTAAACTAAATTAAAAGCAAACAAAATCTTCTTCAGTGCCGTCCCATTTTTCTCTATCCACAGAGATTCTTTTGAAGCTTTTGGCTCTCAGATTGTGTAAGCTTCTCTAAATGGCTGCTGCAGAACGAGTATGCAAAGGAAAACTATCCTAGATGATGATGAAAGTGAAATTATTGATACGGATATGGACAGGGGCTGTGATTATGCACAGGGGCTGTGAGTGAGATGTATCATGATTCTACTGCTATTATGCTATGATTCTATGCTATGAGAATGCTCTATGAATGCTAATGCTATGCAATTTTGCCTATAATTTACTTGCTTCTAAATTCTATATCTTTTGGAGCTCCCGGTAGCTGTATTTATAGATTTTTGCAGGCTTCATCCTTGCTGGCAAGAATCTATGGCTATGAATTGTCTGGAAAGTTTGAATGGTGAGAGATTGAGAGGTTGAGAAGAAAATGGGGGAGGTTGAGAGGTTGGAGAGAAGAATGGAAGCTTGTCTTCAACCCACGGGAACAAACCTGCACAAGAACAGAGAAATTTAATTTTCTGTTTTGGCAGTTTATTTCCCGGGAGTTGAAGATAAATCCCAAATTAAATAAATATTTAAATTTATTTAATTTTATTTATTGCTTTTTGATATTTGATTTTTGATTTTTGAAAACTATAGAAGAATTAATTAAATATTTTGGTAATATTTAATTTTGATATGACTTTAGAAGATTTTTGAAATATTTAGAAGAATTTAATTAAATATTTTTGAAAATATTTAATTATGAATAGATTATTGAATTGGAGGAATTTTGAAATGATTTAAAAATGAATATTGGATTAGAGGAAATAATCAAATATTTTAGAATATTTTAATCACAAATGATATTTAGAAGAATTATAATATTTTAATCTTTGTTGAATAAGATATTCAAAGCTAAAGATTATATGATAATTAATATAAATAAATTGTAACATTATTTAATTAATTAAGAAATGAATATGAAAAGGTGATTAAATATTTAATCGAATGAAATCATGAACAATATAAATAAATTATTTAAATTTATTTATACGTGGAGATAGAATCAAAAGATTTTAATTAAATATTAAAAATATTTAATTAATTACCAGACAATGTGATATGACCATTTTTAAGTGTATCTGTGGGCACAAAGCATGCAAGCACAATACCAAGAACAACTACAAGAAGCCCAACAACAATCATACCAGCAAGGCCTGCAACAATACCAAGTGCAGCAAGAAGCAACATTACTAGCCCAACAACAAGTTTTGTTGGCAAACAACAGCACGACCAACAACAAGCATTATTGGCACAACAACAAATGCAGGCATATCAGCAAGCCTTGATCATGTAGCAGAGCTCATAAAAAATTCCCACCAACACACCCAACACTCCACCCATCACTCAAACACCTCAACCACATCAAAACATATTCACTCCACCCCCTAATCCTCAAGATGATGTAATGACACAAATCAAACTGCTCTCACAGCAGGTGCTTGATCTCCAATAAGGGAAGACAACAAAGACACCAAGCAACTTGTGTCCCTATCTATTTGATAGGAGCCTTGCAATGGTACCTTTCCCAAAGGGGTTTGAAATCCCTAAATTTGAAAAATATTGTGGGATAGGAAACCCTAAAGATCACATCAGGGAATTCCAAGTACATTGCATGGAGGTCACATATGACGATACATATCTGATGCGGCTATTTCCTCAAAGTTTGGATAGTCCTACCATGGAGTGTTTCTCTCGCCTTCCTCCTAGCATCAAAAAGTTCCAAGAGATCGTAGACGCATTCATAAAAAATTACGCCTTCAATATAGGTATGGATGTTAGTCTAGAGGAACTATCTATGCTTAAACAAGCTAAGGGGGAATCATTCTCTTCTTACAAAGATGGCAATCCAAGGCCAATAGAAGCAAATGGGTCATTCTTGAAGAACAAGTTTGCACCATCATCACCAACCTTGAGAAAACCTTGGCGTTTCATCTTAAAGTACAATGTATCACCACTTACGACCAACTGATCCAAGGCACTCAATATCGAACAAGCCCTTATTGCACAAGGGGGAACACCGTCATATCAAGGAAATTAAGAAAATTGCCCATCCACCAGCTATAATGAGAAACCTCACATGTGGGAAAGAAACAAAAATGTCACCAATGACAGTGTGGTGGACACCAAGGTCATAATCAGTGCTCTAAAGCAAAACACCCAAACCTACCAACAACCGCAAAAAAACATCGAAACAACACGCAAGCTAATACGGTATCACAACAACCAGCCAACAATCAGGTCAACAACCTAAATAATCAAGGAGTACCACCTCTGAAAAATAGAAATCCCCCAAAGAAAAAGTACACCACCCTTGGGGAGCCCATTGAAGTTGTTATGAAGAAACTAATAAACAAAAATCTCATCAAGATTCCCACTTATGAGAACTATCAAGAACCCCAAGTTAAACCACCGTGGTACAATGAGAATCACCTCTGTGATTTCAACAAAATCAAGGGGCACACAACAACCAGTTGCATGAGGTTGAAAAATATAATCCAAGACCTCATTGATGACAAGATCATAAATTTTGAGCAACTAGCTAGGAATCAAAACTTGAAAATATACACGAATCTGATGTTGGATCATAACCAAGGGAACAACCATGGAAAAAAAAAGTATGCCAATGTGAACCATGTGTTTGATCATGTTGTCGCATCCATTGATGAAATGGTCACCATTGTCACCGTCAAAGGAGCCAAAGCTGATTGTGGAGTCACCACACGTGGCAAAAAGGTCACCATTGCTAGATCATCATAGCCACCTAGAGCATCCACTTCAAATTCAAAATCTATCCCTCATGGCTACAATGTCCTAGACCAACTAAAAAGAACCCCAGCTCAGATCTCCATCATGGAGTTGCTAAAGATATCACTCCCCCACAGAAAAATCCTAGAGGAAGCATTAGCTTCATCCACCATCTCTACAGATCTAGATGTTGACTAGTTCCAAGCTGTGGTCAGAAATATCACCACCCCAAGCCTCCTAACGTTCTCTTATCAGGACTTCTCCCCACAACCATCTCACAATTGTGCACTTCACCTTGAAGTTTGGGTTCATAAAAACAAAGTCAAGAGAGTCTTGGTGGATGGGGGTGCGAGTCTTAACATTTGTTTCCTCAAATTGATAAAGAATCTAGGATTCTCAAAAGATATCATTGAAAAGGGAAAGGGCATCACCATTAGAGCTTATGATGATCAGGAAAGATTGTCTCAAGGCACTATTCGGATCCCTATTCAAGTAGGGCCTACCATTATGGAAACAACATGTCAAGTCCTTGACCTTGACTTACCCTACAACATCCTTCTGGTGCGTCCATGGATCTATGAGATGTAGGTCATCGCTTCCACCTTCCATCAATGCGTCAAGTTCCCATACCAAAATCAAGAGGTCACAATTCATGGTGATCTTGATCCCTTTGCCTATTGCAAGAGCATGGAAACAAAATATTACAAAATCCCCCAAGTGTGAAAAAATGATGAAGGCCCCACCACTCCATATGTAGAACCAGCTACATTAGCCTCTACTTCTAAGAAAAGGACACTTGCCATCCCTGACATATCCAAAATCAAGGTCATTATCCAGGACAATGGGTGTGGGGATTATAGAATGAAGAAAAGTTATTTCATCATAGGGGAGTTATGTCAATCTCCTAGGACCCATGGGCAACCCCAACTGGTTGAAACATCATCCCATACCTTCAAAGTAGATCCCTCTAGGTTCAAGTCTTGGGGAGATCTAAGTCGAGAGATAGTGGATGAAAGAGACATATCCAGTCTCCTATATCAAGATGAAAGACCCATACCTGATCTTCTAATGGATGAAAGAAGCAAAGGTCTACAAATGATGCTCGGTATGGGCTATGACAGAAGCAAGAAACTCGAGTAGAATGACAACGGCCTATTTGAACCCCTCATTCCAGAGAAGCAACTAAGAAATTTTGGTCTTAGATGTACCCCTCCAAGGGTGACCATACTTGGCAAGGGTTCCTTGATTAGAAAGGTCAAAACTCCTCCTCAGCAATCAGCAGTCGCCCTTCAATTACCCATATCCACAGGTCTACCTTTAGACAACTTTACCTTTGACATAACTGATGTGTGTAGTAGTGATGAGGATCCCATAACTGACTTTCCTATGATTTTTGAAGATTCCTCCCTGCTCATGATTAGTACCTTGTCTTTTGAGTCAAACCACCAAACCCATGAAATAAACCTAGTTTATCCTCAACTCATCAATTACGACCAATGAGGACCACCAATTATGGACACTTTCGAAAATGTTGAGGTGCTCTCAAAATTCAAGGGATTATAGGATGTGGTACCATATGGAGATCACAAGGCCGGATTCGACATCGTACTAGACATGCAAGCCTAAAAACCACACTATGGCACTCTTTGACTAGAAAAAATCAAAAATAAAGGATGTATCCAATGGTGAAGGCCTCTCTAAGGCACTGGAGGATGAAGGATTCAATCTTCCTCTTAGTGCAATTCATAAAGAGAATTCAGTAGTATTAGTCGAGAAATGTAATCCAGTTAACTTGGGAACAGAGGAACAGCCACACATAACATTCTATGCAGAGTCATTTCTCACGGAAGAACAAGAACTCCTAGCTGCATTCCTAAAATAAAGAAAGATTAAATTTGTGTGAATCCTTGCTGACATGCCTGGGCTTGACCCAGAGGTTGTGGTTCATCACCTAGCTGTGTATCTTGAAGCAAATCCCATCAGACAAAAGCTCAGAAAGATGCATCCTCAGATTGCATTGTTGGTCAAAATGGAATTGTAGAAGCTCCTAGATGTAGGGTTCTTATGGCCAATAGATTATCCAGAATGGGTCTCAAACCTTGTTCCTGTTTCAAAGCCTACTAGGGGCATCTGCATCTATGCAGACTTCAAAGACCTCAACAAGGCATGTCCCACGGATTACTTTCCGCTACCAAACATTGATATGATCGTAGATATATGATAGTTGGCCATGAGATGCTATTGTTGATGGACGGGTTCGCAGGCTACAACCAAATCATGATAGCTAAAGAAGACCATCATAAAATGACTTTCACTTGCCCATGGGGGACCTATTGCTAGAATATGATGCCATTTGGGGTGAAGAATGTAGGAGCCACCTATCAGAGGGCCATGACACTAATCTTTCATGACATGATCCACAAAATTGTGGATGATATATTGGCCAATTCAAAGAAAAGACAAGATCACATAGCTGCATTGGGCTCCATCTTTGATAGGTTAGAGGAATACAAAGTCAGACTCAACCCAAAGAAGTGTGTCTTTGGAGTACAGTCAAGGAAGCTCCTCAGGTACATCGTGTCCATGAGAGGAATTGACATAGATCTTGCTAAGGTCAAGGCCATTATTGAAATGGAGGCACCTAAAACACTGAAAAAACTAATGGGTTTACAAGGGAGACTCCAGTCCATCCGTCAATTCATAGTGCAACTAGCAGACAAGGTTGTCCCTTACTCTCATCGACTCTACAAGGGGGTAGCATACAAGTGGGATGAAAAGTGTGATTAGGCCTTCAACAAGATCAAATAATATTTATTCACGCTGCCAATTCTTATGCCACCAATTCCAGGAAAACCTTTGATCTTATACATATCAGGAACAACAACAGCCCTCAGTGCTCTCCTAGCACAGCATGATGAAAATGGAAAAGAGAGAGCAATCTATTATATCAGCAGAACCATGGTGGGCCATGAACTGAACTACACATCTATTGAGAAATCATGTCTAGCAGTTGTATTTATAGCACAAAATTTCAGGCACTACATGCTAGCCCATCAGATAAAACTCATTGCAAAGATAGATCCCCTTAAATACTTGCTCTCCAAAGCAATACTTACAAGTTGGACAACAAAGTGGGTTATGATCCTCATAGAACATGACAGTGATTATGTGGAATGTAAGGCCATCAAAGGACAAGCTATTGCAGACCAACTGGTGGAAGCACCAATTTACTCAGAAAATCCCCTTGTCTTAGAATTCCCCGATGAATCAATCTTCAACTTAAGTGTAGTGGATCACTAGGAAATGTACTTTGATGGATCCTACACTCAGCATAGATCAAGGGCAGGGATCTTCTTCATAACCCCACAAGGAGACTGCATTCCAAAATCATACAAGCTATCATTCCCATGCACAAATAACATAGCAGAATATGAAGCTCTTGTCATAGGGCTAAGAATAGTAGTGCAATGGTAGATAATGGAACTCAAGGTATACATGGATTCACAGCTCATAATCAATCAAGTCAACGATGAGTATCAAACAAAGGACGACAAGTTGACTCCTTACAAGAAATTGGTGGAGAGTCTTAAGGAGTTCTTCTTTGATATTACATTTGAGTAATTACCAAGAGAAAACAACAAAGTAGGAGATGCAATGGATACAATCAGATCACTCCTAGAAATCCCACACAACATCCCAAATCAAGAATTCCTTGTAGAGCAACTTCTTGTGCCTACGTTCAAGGTACTAGAGTCCAAATTTGTGTGTGGAATCGTTGGTCCTGGTGATCCCTGGTACCATGATATATACCCTTTACCATAGAAGCATTGAAGGGACCCTATTACATTGCTTAAACACTGAGGAGGAATTGACTTCCTTAACCGAGGTACATAATGGGATTTGTGGTTCACACTCAAGTGGTATGACCTTGGCCAAGAAATTGTTGAGGATAGGGTACTATTGGCCCACAATGGAAAGAGAAGCACATGATTATGTCAGAAGGTGACTACAATGTCAGCAACATGGGGACCTCATCCATGCACCAGCTCAAGAGCTCCATCCGATTGTCACACCATGGCCCTTTTTTTAGTGGTGGCTCGATCTCATTGGAAAAATCACTCCCACCTCATCTAGTGGACACAAGTTTAGCAGCACTTGCCACTGAGTACTTCACCAAGTGGGTGGAAGCCATTCCCATGACATACATCACCGGAAAGTAGATATCAAAGTTCATCCTAAACTACTTAATTTGTCGTTATGGTGTCCCTCAAGCCATTATCTCAAATAATGGGACACCTTTCAAGAATCAAGATGTTCATTACTTATGCCACAAGTTCAAAATCCAACATCGCTTTTCAACTTCGTACTACCCTCAAGGCAATGGCCAAGTTGAGGCTACAAATAAGACCATCCTAAAAATCCTCAAGAAGAAGATCAATGAAGTTGGTCATGATTGGCATCTCCAATTGAATCTTTCCCTATGGGCCTATCGAACCAGCATCTGCACATGAACAGGTGCCACCCCATTCTCCCTGGTCTATGGATCAGAAGCCATATTACCCATTGAGATTGAGCTCCCATCACTGACAATACCACTATAGAATCTCATCACGGATGAGGAATATTGGGTGTCAAGATTAAATGAGTTGGAATTGTTGGATGAGCCGCACATGGATTCCTTAAACCATTTTCAAGTATACCGAAACTATCTCAAGCGGATTTATAACAAGAAGATTTGAGGTCGGACCTTCCAAGTAAGAGAATTGGTGTTGAAGGAGAATCAGAAGAACGTTCCAAATCCAAATGGAAAGTGAAAGTTTGAACCCAATTGGTTGGGACCATTTATCATCATAGCAAGCTACAAGTCAGTGACATATCAATTGTCAACACTCAAAGGGGAACCTTTGCAAGAGCCCATGAACAACTCCACCTCAAAAAAATTTATGCCTAATCTTGTAGGGTATAAAACAAAAAAAAAAAAGAAAATGTCCTAAGAAAATGGTCACCTTGATGAAAACCTGGCAAACAGGCATCTTGGTGACAACAAAAAAATCAATAAATCAAAAAAGTCCAAAAAAATTAGAAAAAGGATTAAAAACAGTAAAGAGAAAAATCATCCTCTAGTGAAAACCACTTCGGTGGCACTTTGGGCAAGTACCTTGGTGAAAACCTGGAAAATAGGCACCTTGTATAAATAAGCACTTTCCATCCACAAGGATCTCCAATGCTTGTTCTCCATCATCCATCCATTAAGCCTCCATCATCCATCGCATTCCATATCTCCATCCATCATCAATTTGCGCCTGCATCATAGCTTGGTCCTGTGTTTGCCTCATGATCCCTCCTAGTACTACTCGGCCCATTATCAAGGTTAGTTTGTCCTGCCTCTATCGGAGTAGTCTATTGCATCGTGCTGGGGAAATGTTATCATTGGATCAGATTCATGTATGTTCTTAAGGTCCCTAAATCACAAAATCCAAAAACATCAAAATCTCAAAAAAATCCAAAAACATTCAAAAAGCCAAGAAAATTCAAAAACATTCAAAACAGGTCAAAATCCAAAAATAGGTCAAAAAGTTAGTCAAAAAAATCAAAAATAGAGTCATCTTGTCAAACTACGGGTCTGAGGCTCTAGCGTGAGCAAAGTTTGATCTTTGATCATCCAGAGACAGGTTAGTCCTTTAGGAGTCCATCATAATAAACGAGCAATTCATTTGTTCATATCTCATCAATAATCGAGTCTGTGTCAGTCGAACTATGTGGTCTCTGTGTGTATAACGTAGGCAAGGCTAATTTTTTTATCAGCCCCCAAGGCCCCTAGGATAGGTCTTTAGGTTAGTCTCCTGGTCAAAATCTCATAAAATCCCAAAACATTTGAAAAATCTCAAAATATACCAAAAACAGCCTTAAAACATTTCAAAAACATCCAAATATTTGAAAATTCATCCCCATCTCGCTTTCACCCACAATAAAACATTCACTCATAATAAATGATCATCACCCCCAACCTTCGGTGAAACAATTGGAAACAAGTCTAGTAGGTTAAAAATGAAAACTCAAACGTTAAGGTCTCAAGTCTAGGTCAGTACGTAAACAAGTTGGTCAACTATTTGTGTTAATAGCCTATCATCCAATCAGTCCCAAATCAATCATCTGATATCATCATTTCCTATAATTTATCCTTCCTACAATGGACATCAACATCAGACATCACTGTGGTTTAATCTTGGCTAGCGGTATTGAAGAACATTAGCTTGTTTGTGTGCTTTATCTTTTTCTTTTGGCTTATCTTATTTCTCTCATTTCAATGACCTCTCAATGATGTCTCGAATGAAGGGATTTAGAGAGAAAGAAATGGGGCAATGATCATTATGTTTTTATCTATTGTGCTTGTTGGATATTCTTGGTTATGCGTGCTTTGTTTAGGTGTAGGGAGGATGTTTTAGGTGTCTTGTTGACCACATAGGAAGGCTTTCCTTCCTATGCTTTGGTTTGAGATGTTTGGAATATCTAAACTACATTTTGAACAAGGTTCTATGTGTCAAGTGTGAATAGGAATGCTTCTATCTGATTGTCAAGTCAAAATCCATCACACTAGGTGCAACGCCATCCTAGTTCTTTATACCTTGATGCATCATGCCTATGTGTGTTATCAAACATAAGGTAAATGGCCCTTTTAAAGTTCCAACTCCTTGGTAAGAAAATCATCATCATCATCATCATTATCATCTTTCAACTTGATGGAGTCTCTTCCTTTCTTCTATCTTCTTTCCATGCTAACATGGTACCATGACAGTTAATCACGAATCATCACCATTACATCTATCCCGCATCCATAAACCATTAGCATAATGCATATCATATCATGACATATAGGAAACACTGATCATCTCACATCATTACATTTCATTAGTATATAATATAGATTGGTTATTCAAGCATCTCATAAATCATACATGTGCATTCATTACATAAGCATAAAAAGGAACCATCAGCATAACGCATATCATATCATACCATATAGGAATCATCCATCTCATCCATCTCACATGTAGTGCATCATCATTTTAAGTTGTTTAGGATAATATAGATTGGTTATTCTAAGCATCTTAAAACCATCTCATTTGCAACATCATCATAACCATCCATACGTCCATCTTGAACCTCTTTGTCGCAAGATTGACCTCAAATTGAAAAAAAATTTGCTCAATCTCTCGAAGGGACAATGTACCAATATACTTCTTTCCACTGGGGCATCCAAAAAAAAAAATTAATGAAATTTTGATCTTGGCAATTTATTCTTTGAACCAACATAGCGAGTACTTTCCTTCAAAGAGGGGAAAAATGTAGACATGGAAAATATACCAACACACTTGATCCTAATTACTAATATCATTTCAACCTTAATCATCTTCTTTGCTAGTCATCACCTTTCGTCCCTTGATTAAATAAATCAAATTTATCTAATTAAGTTGTCATCCCCTGTTAATTAAATAAATCAATCTTATTGAATTAATCCTCTAATCTCCATTTAATTAAATAATTCATTTTATTTAATTAAATCCCTAGGGTCACTCTATTAAATTAAATCAATCTTTAATTTAATCTAGCATCATCTCATTTTAATTAAATAAATCAAAATCTTTATTTAATTAAATCTAAATCATATTCCTCTCAACTTTGATTTAAATCAATCCAAAAATATAAATCAAATTGTCACATCAACTAATCTCCTTTTAAATTAATCAAATCTTGATTAATTTAAGTCTTAATCACCTTAATCATCTAGATTTTGCAACTTGCTCAATAAATCATTTCTTTTGATTTATTAATTCCCCTAATTACTTTCAGCATGGCATCAAAAGGGAATATTCCTCCAAGTTTGAAAATCTCTCCAAATGGATTTGTCCTTCCAACAAGGCATTCATTTCCTCTTACATGTCCTTGTGCATTGAGCCAAGTGGCATTTAAGTCATTTCTTTCTCCCTCCAAAATGTCATTTCACAAATTTGAAATTCCACCTAATATCATTTATTATGCACATTCACCAAAATGTGCTCATCCTTCCTCCATTCACATCTTGACAAGTGGAATTTGGGCATTGGATGTTGAATGATCCCACATTCCTCCATTTTACTCATTCTTCCATCTTGTTCCTCTATAAATAGAAGGCTCTTCTCATTTTAGATCCACAACTTAGAGCAAAGTTACTATATTCATATTTAGAGAAAATTCATCCATTTCCATAGAATTTTTCTATCATCATAGCTAGGTTATTACAGATTTCATCAAGGAAGCACATTTTTCATCATCATCAAGTGGATCAATCTTCATCAAGCTTGCAAAGGAGTTGGGAAAGGGCCAATTTCCACATTAAATTGGCACCAATTCCCCCATGGGATTGAGATTTTTCAAGCTTAAATAGGATTTAATATCTTTTCTTGTTTTGTTCTTCATTTCTTTCCTATTTTGAGCATTGCAGATGAATTGCATGGGGAATCTTAGTTCTAACTTGCATATGGATCTAATATTGTGTTGGTTTGCTATGTTTGTACAGGTCTAGGATTGGCATTCACACACCTCAATAAGAGAGAGTTCCCCTCTATAGGAGAGGATGAAATGAGGAACAAAACTATGAGAGCCAACAATCTCCTACCTAGATAGGCTCCACCTCAAAAGGAACCAGTAGTAAGAAAGGGGACAACCCACTGCCACTACAACAACCATCTCCACCTCAATAGGAGCAAACTCCACCTCCATAGGAGACCCCAATTGTAGCACCCAGTAAGAAGTCGACACTCTGGTAGAATGAAAACTCACCTTATCCCATGGAAACACGAGCAACAGGTACCACAAGAAGGCAATATGAAGTAGCCCAACCAACAGAAAATCTTGAGCTAGATCACCCACCAAAGGGAAATCACCCCTCAACCACAATAGAACCACCAAGATGGACTTTGATAAAAGCCCCATCAGAACCATAAAGTGCAAAAACAAGGGATTCAAAGCACCCTTAGCTCTCAACACAACTCCATCCATATATTGAAATGGAAAACCAAAAAATGTTTGCCACTCCAAAAGGACTTCAAGGATACCACCAACATGAGTCAAAAAATCCTCTCCAACATCAACCAGTAAAAGACCCAACATCGATACAATCTTACATAAACAACCCCCAATCACCAGATTGGCAATGAAAGAACCCACCTCATAATGACCAACTAAAACAAGGCACCACCAACATAGCCCAAGCTTCAAAGAGAAGAGCTCCATTAATTCATGAGTCCCAACAAAACCAAGGTCCCCAAGAAAGAAAGGATGCAAAAAAAATAGACTCTTCCACTCAAACTCAAGATAGCACAAGGCGATGCCAATAGTAGGAGAGGAGATCCCAAAGGAAGAGAAGAAGCCCTAGCAGAGATCAAGCAGCAGACTGAAACCCAAACTACCAACAACAAAGCAACTCTCTACTGCGAGGGACAAATCAAAAAATGAGCTACACACCAACGACAAAGTTGAACCACTCCCCCAACGCATAGGAAGAGACAAACAAAGGAGCCTAAACCCAACAGTAGAGGAGGCAAGAATAGAGTCGCACCAGTCCAAGCACGCCAAACTAGTACAGCAATCACTAACACTATCGGCCCAACTCTCAACCTTGTAGGGTCAAAAAGAACACCCAAAGCTGATTCACCAAGCCAAGTCACAAAGGGGATAAGGATGAGAACCAACCAGTTGTGTAACAACAATAAAGTCAGAGCACAAGGCAGAACGAGCTTCAAAGAGGGAGAGCATGCCAACAACATACACCCCACTCCACAGCCATTGACAAGAAACCAAGGGAGACTAGGCAACACAAGCCTCCAAACACCAATAAGTGGACAAAGCACATAAACCATAGTCTAAGCCATAAGAGCGACTAACCCTCCAAAGCAAAAATCTAGACCCTCCAAAGTAGAGAACAGGCCAAAGGAGAGGTAGAACACCAAAAAATCCTGAGACGAGCCTCTCCACCAATGAGCATCAGGTATGCAATAGATCCAATGTAAGTCATCAGGTAGAAACATTGTGCCAAGAAGCCAAGAAAGCCAGGCTCCCACAACAAAAGACAACCCCCCAAAAGGACAGGCATAAAAGAAAGAGTGCAACCCAGCAGCAAGGAAGGTCGCAGGCACTCAAGAGCAACATCATCGTCATCATCATCAAAATCCTCCTCACTAGCGCCAGCATCCTCCTCGCCAATGCCAATAATCACAGAGGAATTCAAATTCCTCTTATTCCCGCCCGAACTCACACTTGCCATTTTTTATTTTTTTATTGGATAGATATATGTACAAAAATAAGATTCATCCAAAACACACACATTATACTTTATGTATGGTTTTTTTAACATTAGTTATACTTGTACAATGTATGTAAAAATAAGATTCATCCAATATGATAAAAACAAATATTATTTCATAATTTATAAATATAATATGAAAAATGGAAACCTAATATTACATTAAAAAATCTTATAAAGAATATTAAGACTAGTTGTATTTGTATAATATTTAAAATATACAAATAGAATAATAATATTTTTATCAAAATATTTTAATATAAATTAAAGAAACTTTTTCTTCTTAAAAATTATGGGACATGCTTAAATTATTTTTTTACACTCAAAATAAAAAATATTTAATATGAAGTCAAGATTTATACATTTGTATTTTTAATGTGTAAATGATTATATCATCAAAATAATTCTTTAAAAATATATATATAGATGTTTATATAAAATATTATTCTCTTAAAAATTAACAGTCTACTTTTACAAAGGGAGCATATAATTCATGTTGCTATTCAATTATAGGGAAAAATAACATGACAATAAATTGGTACCAATAATTTAAAAGTATGCATAATTTGTAATAATATGCTATTTATATTTTTTTAAATATTATAGATATAAAATAATAATAAATTTTGAATATTAATTTATATTTGAATTTTTATGTTATTATTATAAAAAAATTAGTTAAATGGGAGAAAAGGAATATAAAAATTTATGAAGGGTGTTTACAATATATTGAAAACATATTTTGATAGAAGATATATATATATATATATATCTTATTAAAAATTATTTTGATTAAAAATTATTTATCGAGTATATAGTTGGTAACCCCAACCTTTGTTTGATTGTACAATAAGTCACCAACTATGAATTCTTTGAATTTAAAATTTTAAAAAAAAAAATTATGGCTAATGATTTATATTATATGCTTAATAAATTCTCCAATGTTGGCTATAATGATGTTTGTCAAATGGTGGATATATACTAATGCAGTGATGGTGAATTTTAATGGCTAGTGGATTTAATGTTAATCAAAATTTATCTCACTTTCTTTGCTTGATAAATGTTTCCATGGGGGAAAATCCCTTTATAGTAACATCAAAAAAAAGGATTACATAAGATAGAAAACCAGACATCCCTAGTGTCACATTCTCATCACATACATCATACTTTGGAGAAGGCCACACTCCTCTCAATCTGGGGTGGGGAAAGGAGGTCCCCATTCTAATTGACATAGAAGTTGAATGTTTGCATATTTTTCTTCAACAACCCCTCACAAAATAGTGTGAAATCTTGGGTAGAAATCTTGTTCCTCTTGACTACAGTAGCATTAAATATACCTGCCAGCATCCCATGTACACAAGTCCAACCAAGCACCGTTGTAGCATTAACCTTTGTGACCAAAGCATTGGCCACCACCTCACCCCATGTCTCCGTGCCTATGATTTGCACCACATTTGTGAGTGTAATGATGGAAAAATGGTATGCCTTTTCCTTGCTTAATTTGGGCCCAAATAATTAATGATAAATTGGACTTGATATCGCCTTAATCTAGTGTTGTGATGAGTTTTACACATCCACATTAGGTTTTGGGCCCTTCTAAGCTAAATAAACTTAACTTTTCCCTAATTTAATGTTGTAAAGTGTATTTATTGACACCTTCACATTAAATTTAGGAGGCTTGTAAATTAAGTGGACCTAATCTAGTGTTGTAATGTGTTCTACACATTCACATTGGATTTAGGGAGCTTTTAGCTAAATAGACCCAATTTTGCCTTAATTATGTTGTAAAGTGTATTTATTCACACTTTCACATTGGATTTTGGGCCCTATTGCATTTATGGCCTTAATATCATCATTAATAAGCCCCTAATACCCTATACTATGTATCCCAAGAAATAATTTTAACCAAAACCAAACAATATCAACATATAAGCTTAATTTACACACTCCTTAACACTTTAGCCCTCAAAATAGGCCCTGCGGGACCCATTCGCCACTTTGGGTGAATGAGTCCCATCTAGGTGGGACCCATTCGCCTCAGCTGGTGAATGAGTCCCATTTGGCTTATTTTCAAGGTTTTAAGCAGGAAAAATTGGGTTTTAAGTTTAAAATTTATGAATGTCAACCTTTGGGATCTAATACACAACATATTAGATGGATTTCCTATATAAATGAGGTCTCAAATCATTAGTTCACATAATCCTACATGTTATCAAGTCAAGAAATCAAGAGTTAAGCATTCCAAGACTTCACAAGAGCATCAAGAGAGAATTTGAGGTCATTTTTAAGGCATTCAAGGGCAGAATTATTCATCAATTGTTGCAGCAATTCAAGATCCATCATCATGTCAAGGACAACAATAATCAAGCATTTTATTGAGCTATTTTTGTATGTCGCATTGAAGATCCAAGATCAAGCATTGTTCTACTCCTATTGTCAAGATCAAGATCTACATCCTTTATGGCCATTTCATGTTGAGTTGTAGATTTACAAGACATCATTCAAGGTATTATTTTCCATAATTCATGTTATTTGTTTTGTGTTTCATGCCTTCATTTCATTGTCTCATCATTTTTCTTAATTTCCTACAAGGGGTTTGACCAAGGAAAACCCCTATTCCCTAACAATCAACTCTCTCTCTCTCTCTCTCTCTCTCTCTCTCTCTCTCTCTCTCTCTCTCTCTCTCTCTCTCTCTCTCTCTCTCTCTGTGTAATTAGAGATCTAGATGCTTTGAAGACTTGAAGGATCATTTAAGATTAGGTTACAAGCTTAAAGAAAGTGATTGGATTTTTCTCCCCATTTGCAAGGTCATAATCTTCACCAAAAAGTCACCTATAGGCCTAAAATTGGTAGTGTCAAATCTAAAACCTAAAGAAGTAGATTGAGTAGATTGAGAAGAATGGATTTAGACTTTGAATTCTCAAAAAAGTAGAATGGGATTGATTCACCACAAGTGGTGAATGAGTCCCATTATAGGTGTTTTCCAGATCTATTTGCAAATGTAGATACCCTTTTTCCTAAAACAAGTTCCTGTGCGAAAATCCAGATTTGGGACTAATTCACCCAAAATGGAAAATGAGTCCCAGTAGGTCAAAAAGTCAAATTTTTTAGCATTTCAGATCTCCTTCAGGTCATCTCTAGATTTTCTAGGTGCACTTATTCCTTTATGTAGCTTTCTGTGTTGTTTCATTCACTTTTCTAGGTCATTTTGTAGGTCATTACATTAAATTAGGGTTTAGTGTTACATCTTGCATTTCATTATCTTTTCCAAGTCTAAACTTGGTGTTGAACCCCTCATTAGTCTCTATTCATCCCCTAGGATAGTCCCTTAGTAGATCTCTTTCCCCTTTGCATTGAGACCTCAAGGGTCATGCTTGAATGTGGAGCATAGAAAGTTTGTTTCCCTAGGTCCTAAAACCTTAGTGGTGACAATTTTCTACCTTACATTTTGGTGAACCTGTATTTAGAATACCTTATTTTCTTATTTGGAGTCCATCATCATCCTAGATCTAGCTTGCATTGACTTTGCATTAGGGTTTGCATTAGTTGATTGACATCTAGGGTTTCTAAAAAAAATCATTAGTGAAAGTGCATATAGGTTGCATTTTTGCATCTCAAATCATCAAAAGGCATTAGAAAATTGAATATGCACTTAGGTTACAGATCATACAACATTAAAAGCATAAAAAATCAAGATAAAATTTCTAAAAATTTTGAAAAAAATCCCTATTGGGACTCATTCACTACCTTGGGTGAATCAGTCCCAGTGCACATCTGAAACTGCTTTTAACAACATTTAAAACCTTTTTTTTACACTTCTATTTGCTGTCATCAATTAGTTGTTTCAATTGGTTGAGTTTTTGTTGCATGAATTTCACTAAATCTAGCTTCAATTGGCCCATTTCATGTGCCACATTGCTCAATTCTAAATTTGCATTCACAACATTTCATTTTCAGATCATTGCATTGTGTAATCAATAAATTACCTTGTTTGAAATCTAAAAATTGCATTACATTTTAGGTCTCTACATTGCATTTTGAGTTTGCAAAGATTATTGTTCAAATATGTTAGTTTTAGTCTTTTCCAAGTTTGCAAAGAAAAAGGTAGTCAATAAGCATGTTATTCATTCATTCAATGCATTCCCTAGATATGAGAGTCTCTTAGTGCAAGAGAGTGAAAATGGTGATGCTTTCCTTAAACTTACACCCCCTCCTATCTCTCCTATTTGTGACAATGATGTGATAGAAGAGAATACAAACATGGATAACCATGATGATCATAATTGTTCTTCTCTCGATACCTCTCCTTTTAGTGATGAAGGTATCTTGGCAAAAGAAGATACAATCATTGAGAATCATGGAGATCTTGCTTGTCCTTCTCCTCATTCCCTTTAGGAAGATATTATAGCACAAGATAATGAAATCATAGACACATTTCTAAACATCACCTTACCTAGATTTCATTCTCCCCTTGCTTGTGATAATGATTTAGTGGAAGAGGATGAGATTGTAAATGATGAGGACATGTTGGTGCTAGATGATAAAATATTTAAGGTCTATAAAAACCCTCTTTATGACCCTTCCCCTACTCATTCTATCTTGGAAGGCATTAGGGAACAAAAGAATCAAGTCATAAATGATCATGATAATCATACGCGTTCTTCCCCTAGTATCTCTCATAGCTATGAAGAAGATACTTTGATGATAGAAAATACAATAGATGAAAGTCATGAGAATCTTAGTTGTCCCTCTTCACCTAGGGAAACCCTTATTAAGCAAGATAATTCAACCATTTTTCATTCCCCTACTTGCGATGAAGTCATTTTGGAAGAACCAATCCTTGAATGTCAAGAACATTTGGTTTGTAGTTCTCCTAACTCTCCTCCTAGGGAGGATATCATGGTGAAAGAAAATCTGAACATTGACACATGTGATGAGGTTTCCTTAGGTGAAGATGATGAAGCAACATTAGATTCCTATTCACTAAGAAATCATGAAAATAGGGACAACTTTTTTGAGGTTATGATGACACAAATTGGATCTCTTTTAATTAGTGAACTTCCTAAGTCACCTCTCATTAGTGAATCACATAAGAAAGTAAGAGCTTTCTTGAAATCTATGATGCAACTTCACAACAACAATTTTTTGCAACAACCGAGATATAACATAGTTGCTCAAACATGTAGGCAACCACAAGTCACTCCCATTTCATTACCTTTTCCTCAACATAGTGTGCCTAGTGTTGAATACCTTAAAAAGACTCTCGCTAACATATCTATATGACAACTCATTCAACTATCACCTACATACAAGTGTCTATTTCAAGAAATACTGCAAATAAAGGAGGAGATCCAATCCTATATGAAATTGAATAATGTAACACCTTCCTTTGATCATATGCAAGTCACACAATCAGAAATCACATTCCCTAAACATGAATTACCCTCACTTGAGATTCAAAAAAAAAATGAAGCCTTGATGATAAAGGTGATCATTAATGAAACTGCAATTAGGCGCACTCTCATAGACAATGGAACAGAAATTAATGTTTGTAGCATTGAACTCCTAGAAAAAATTGGCATGGATAATAGAATTATTCAACTTAATGATGATCATATTTGTGGTTTTGATAATGTTAATAGGCAACCATTAGGAATTATCACATTACCTATTTAGATCAGACCTGTAGTGTTTCCTACCCCTATCCATATCATGTCAGGACCTCTTTCATACCATCTTCTCCTAGGGAGACCATGGATTCATGCTATGAAAGGATTCCCATATACTCTTCATTGTACAATGAAATTTGAATACAAAAACAAGATATACACAGTTGAAGCATATGAACGAAGCTATGGATCATATGATCACAATACTTTCAACTCCCCTAATACTTTCATTCCAAAATCAAAATTTGAGCCTGAACAAGTTGGTGTAATCCTAAACTCTTTAGTAATAATTGGGGGTTGTTAGATTTTACACCTCATTTCAATAAGGAATCCAAAATATCACCTTCAAAGTCCAAAGAGTCATATGTTGACAATTCATTTTCGGACACAAATTCTAGTGATGATTGTAGTTCAGTAGATTTTACACCCTCGTTTAGGGGAGAGAGAAAAATCTCACAACTAAAACAATCTTTTGTTTCATTTGCTCAACTTGATTCTACTTCAAGAAAATTACCCCATGATAGTGATTGGGGCTATCTAACTCCTGTCCCTCATGAGGGGACAATGCATCACTTTAAAAAGGATTTGTGTTCTCATGAAGAAACCAATCCTTCTCAGAAGCATAAACCCACTTCATCTAACTTGGAAGATTGTTATGGTATCGAATACAATCTCCCTCCTACAAATGGCTACAATGAACACACGAAGCAATCTAACATACCATACTCATTCAAGAAAGATCTAGGTTTACCTCCCTTATCTCCATTTTCATCTAAAGCCTTATTATTTAGTGTGTGTATGACATCTTGCGCAAATAAAGGAACATCCTCTACTATTGATCAAGATAGTATCTTGTCAAGACTCCTCTAGGATCGCTTGATATCTCTCCCTCCAAGAACATGAAATAAATATTACTACAAGAATTCATTTTGTGCATATCATCTAGTTCATGGTCATTTTACTAATGAATGTAAGGATTTGCATAGCAAAATTCATCTTAAGGATTGTGGTGCTCCTCCTTGTATTGAAGCAAGGGGTTAAGAAGCCTTGTCCTCATATGTCACTTCTTGTTGTCTCTTTTGGCTAGTTGATCGTCTTTCATGTACATATAAGAGCAAGCTTGGGATGTGGATGACATGCCTTAAGTTGGCTCAGAATTGACATACTTATGCATGTTATTGTTTGATTCAGAAACATATGACTTGGCATAGGTATTTTTGAATAACCTCTATGTATTCTTCTACTTTAAAACAATTGCTCATAGTAATGGTGTTAGCAACCACTTTAAACTGGGGGCATACATTAACACTCATGTTTCACTGTGCAATCTTCTTTCTTCCTGTGATGTGTCTTCTTCTTGGTGGTGTCATTGGGCTATATTTCCTTTGAGAGCATGATATTTCTTTGATTGGTCCTCTCTTGGAGAAATTAGGCACAATTTTCCCTGAGTTAAGACCTTGCATCAACTAATCAAGACTCCTTTGAACATTCCCTATTTTTTATTTTGTATTTTTAGTTATATGGCCACCTTGCATAACACATCTTGCATTCCTATGGAGCCATGTTGTTGATGAGCTCCAATCATACGAAGCTTTTCTTGCCTCATGAAGCTTGAAAATTATTTTGTGTGGTGCCTTATTAAAGTTATCAGGAGATATAAATTTGGTATGGTCCAACGAGAAGTCGAACAAAGGCTTGAATTTCCCTTAGCCACTCATGTGTGTGTGTGAGATCATACCGGCCATGAGTGTATGTGTCTCACCTTCTTGGATTTCCCACCCAGTGGACAACTGAGAGTTTTGTTGCCTTAGAGTAAGCGTGCATATTTGGACATATAGCTTAGATCTGATCCACATCGTGTTGGACAAATGGTCGAGGCTTGATCCACCTCATTTTTATTTTTTACTTGATTTTCTTTCTTTAGTTATTGACATTGTATGTTTGTGTATCTTGATGTTGCATATTATACACCTTGTTTGTTTCCTCTTGTGCTTATGTTGGTTTGATGTAGGATCTTGGACCCTGGGGGCTTGACCGCCTCCTCGATCATTGGTATTCTACACCATCCACATTGGCATGATTGGACCCCACTTGAATGTCTACTTTAGTGTGAGTTTGAAACAAGTTCATCCTCTCATTAAAGTGGGAGCTAGATGTAATGACGAAAAAATGGTATGCCTTTTCCTAGCTTAATTCAAGAATAATTAATGATAAATTGGACTTGATATCACTTTGATCTAGTGTTGTGATGAATTTTACACATCCACATTAGGTTTTGGGCCCTTCTAGGCTAAATAAAATTAACTTTTCCCTGATTTAATGTTGTAAAGTGTATTTATTGACACCTTCACATTAAATTTAGGAGGCTTGTAAATTAATTGGACCTAATCTAGTATTGTAATGTGTTCTACACATTCACACTGGATTTAGGGCCCTTTTTAGCTGAATAGACCCAATTTTGCCTTAATTTAGTGTTGTAAAGTGTATTTATTCACACTCACATTAGATTGTGGGCCCTATTACATTTATGGCCTTAATATCATCATTAATAGGCCCCTAAGACCCTATATTATGCATCCCAAGGCATATTTTAACCAAAAACTTGGCAATACCAACATATAAGCTTAATTTACACACTCCCTGACACATTAGCACTCAAAATAAGCCCTATGGGACCCATTCGTCACTCTGGGTGAATGAGCCCATTTGGCCTATTTTCAAGGTTTTAAGTGGGAAAATTTGGGTTTTAAGTTCAAAATTTATGTATGTTATCCTTTGGGATCTAATACACATGATATTAGATGGTTTGCCTATATAAATGAGGTCTCAAATCATTATTTCACATAATCCTACATGTTATCAAGTCAAGCAAGCAAGAGTTAAGCATTCCAGGACTTCACAAGAGCATCAAGAGAGCATTCAAGGTCATTTTTAAGGCATTCAAGGGAAAAATCTTCATTAATTGTTGCAGCAATTCAAAATCCATCATCGTGTCAAAGACATCAAGCATCGAGCATTTTATTGAGCTAGTGTTGTGATGTAGCATTGAAGATCCAAGATCAAGCATTGTTCTACTCCTATTGTCAAGATCAAGATCTACATCCTTCATGGCCATTTCATGTTGAGTTGTAGATTTACAAGACATCATTCACAAGGCATCATTCAAGGTATTATTGTCCATGATTCATGTTATTTGTTTCATGTTTCATGCCTTCATTTAATTGTCTCATCATTTGGTTTAAGTACCTACAAGGGGTTTGACCAATGCAAACCCCTATTCCCTAACAATCAACACTCTCTCTCTCTCTCTCTCTCTCTCTCTCTCTCTCTCTCTTTGTGTAATTAAATACCTAGATGATTTGAAGACTTGAATGATCATTGAATATTAGGTTACAAGCTTGAAGAAAGTGATTGGAGTTGTCTCCCCATTTGCAAAGTCATAATCTTCACCAAAAAGTCACCTACAAGTCCAAAATCGGTAGCTTCATATCCAAAAGCCTGGAGAAGTAGATTAAGCAGACTGAGAAGAAAAGATTTAGACTTTGAATTCCTAAAAAAGTGGAACAAGACTGATTCACCACAAGTGGCGAATGAGTCCCACTATAGGTGTTTTCCAAAGCTATTTGTATATTGACATACCCTTTTTTCCCAAAATAGGTTTCTGTGCAGAAATCTAGATCTAAGACTGATTTTCCCATAATGGAGAATGAGTCCCAGTAGGTCAAAAAGTCAAAAAATTTAACATTTTAGAGCTCCTTTAGGTCATCTCCAAATTTTCCAGGTGCACTTATTCCTTTCTGTAGCTTTATGTGTTGTTTCATTCACTTTTATAGGTCATTTTGTAGGTCATTACATTGAATTAGGATTTGGTGTTACATCTTGCATTTCATTGTCTTTTCCAAGTCTAAACTTGGTGGTGAACCCCTCATTAGTCTATATTTATCCCCTAGGACAATCCCTTAGTAGATCACGTTCCCCTTTGCATTGAGATCTCAAGGGTCATCCTTGAATGTGGAGCATAGAAATTTTGTTGCCCTAGGTCCTAAAACCCTTAGTGGCGATAATTTTCTACCTTACAGTGAGCATAATTTCATGTATGCTCCTGTAATGCACATGTTCAGCCTCCCAATGCTCAGCACCCATAATTTGTACTATGGCCTTCACTGTCTCATTATTTGTCACCTTAAACAGCCTTTGAATATGACCATCACACATCTCATTGGAACACCCACACCGGATCCCCCATATAGTATTTTTTTCCATAGTGTGTGTTCTACCACACCCAACCCATCATTAAATAGACTTTCTATAAATCACATGCATTGCAGAGAAAGCCTCACGGTACACCCATAAATGATATTCTCTGAACCTTCCAAATTTGAAGTGGATTCTTACCAAAATACTAGTGTATCGATTGAACACCATGTTGAGTTTAAAGTACAGATAATTAATATCATAAGAGCAATACACAAATAGGGATAAACAACAACAACACCAAATTACGTGGTTCGCCAAATATTGGCTACATCTAAGGGAAAAGTAGGGAAAATAGCTCTTATTATTTGCAACAGCAAGATTACAATACATCATCATCTACCACCAAGCAAAAGAATATATAATGTTCTCTTCAAGGAAAATGAAGAGTCATGAGAAGACAAAGATGAAAGGGCAACAGTTGGGCTTCACACTCAACAATCTCCCACTTGAAATCCAAATTGTGCTACAAAATATAGATCTCCCCCCTATTTTTCCAAGCTCATTGCTATTTAATTACAAGACCAATTAACGAATCCATTACATCAACTAGCTAATTCACTTCATGCTTCCCTCACAAGAACTGATTCAACCCAAAATAAATTGTCTCCTTTGCATCCTTCTCAAGCTCCAGTTTAGCTATAATTTCTTTCACAAACACATATTTTCCTTCATTCAGTTTTAGGTAGAGATCAACAATCAATTTAATAATACCCCACATATTAGACACATAACCTAGCTTCATAACATTTGCACTTCCAAGAGGGGCTTGAGCAGTCCATTTTGCAAGCTTATGTTCAATTGCCAAAACAACACCTCGTTGGGTTTCCAATTTCTGATGCCAATCAACTCCAAAAAACTTAGAATCAAATTCATTTAGAGCATTCCATTCAATGAAATCCCCCAAAATACGCACAACTAAGCCAAGACCAGGGAATGGATGGCGGTTAAGAAAAGCTTGTGGAACATTCAAAAGTTATCCTAGATTTTGTACCTCATCTTCGAAAAGCCACCTAAGTGGCTCAATAAGTTGCAATTTCATATCCTCTAGAATCCCCACAACATTATGATGGCTCTTGATTGTGTGGGAATGATTTCTCCCACTCCCTAGTGGTGGGCATGACTCAATTATATTTGGATAAAGAGTACCCTAGACCAAAAATTTAGGATTTTGTCCCAATTTTCTTTCCAAAATCTAAAGAGAATTCATCGAAGATGTGAATGAATTCCCCTCCAATGATTTTCCACTTTCTTTCAAGATCAGTTACACCTTTCAGCTTACTAAGAAAATGACTTGCTACATCAACACAAGTCATAGGATAATGAAGCTCACTTTCAAATGTGGCCAAAATATGTTCTTTCTCCTTATACCTTAGAAGCCCATTATCAATAGAAACATAGTGAAGCCTATCTCCAATTGCTTTATGCACAAGAGTTGTAGCTATTGAAGAGTTAACAGCACCTAATAATGTACAAATAACATGATCCTCCAATCCAACCATAGCTTTGATTGTTTGATTTGATCTTCTAGTACATCCTATAGTTTCCAATCAGCCTCAATAGCACAAACATTGAAAAGGGAATAGTGTAGTGTCTTCATCCCATTTACTGAATGCATTACCTTAGGATGGTACTGAAGACTTTAGAGTCTCTTGGCTGGATTTTCTATAGCAGCCACAACATTTTAGAGACTTGCTTCCATAATAGAAAAACCTTCGGGCAACCTGACCACCTCATCTCTAAGGCTCATCCACACGGTTTGCCTCTCTTCCACAGATTGGACCCATACACATTGCTCCCTTTCTCAACACGTATCTCCATTCTCCCATACTCTTGACTCTCTACAGGCTTTACCTAACCCCCCATCATTTGTACCATCAACTGGAGGCCATAGCAGATACCCAATACATAAATTTCATTGTGAAAGGCATGGTCCCAAAATCCCTGAGGTAGAACGGGCATGACTTCCTGGTGCACACTATGAGTGCCCCCTAATAAAACTATCATAGATGAATTTTCCTCTATGACTGCAGATAGTGGAGAAGTGCCAAATATACAAACAAAGCATATCGACAGTTCTCAAAAGCGCTAAGTTATGAGATGGGTGTACTGCGAGCTGAAATCCATTACCAAAACCACATTTTGTGAGGTGCTAGATATACTCTCCTTGGTTGTATCTATACCATCCGCCTAGGACTTCTCCTCCACCACACTAATAGGATCCATGTCCACACCTTCAAGTTTTTCAAACTTCTTAAGAGGCACAATAGGAAGATTGTTAACAACAATGAAATTACCAAACCCCATCTCAAACTCCAACAAGTGTTCTTCCTCTTCATTATCACTCTTAATGTAGAAGTCTTCACCAGCAGGTAGTTGTATTACATCCAAATCTATCGAGGCAAATTAATTATACTTCTCATTCAAAATTAGTGAACCATCTATCGCTTTCATGACATTGGTATCAACATTTTCTCCCGTTTGGGTTCAAATATAGAGGCATCCTTCTTAGTAGAAGCTTTTGCACTATCTTGCATAGACATTTGATCAAATTCCAATAGGTTAAGAAATTCCTCAATGACTGAATCAGATACATCATCTAACCTATCCATCTCATATGAAGCCTCAACAAAGGCTTGCTCCAACTCATTGGTACAAATCTTCTCATGCTCAAATTGCTCCAACGCCCTTTTCTTCGTAGCTAAATCCTCACACAATGAAGGAATCAGAGTGGAATGAAAAACTCCCACTTCAGTGTGACTCTCTACTACATACAGGGTACCTACTTTGTTGCCCTGAGCAATTACCAAGGGCCCTTTTGTTACTTTCCAACTGTTGGATTCATATGCAACTTTACATCCTTGAGATATCAACTGTCCATAACAAAACATCCCCTTTTTCCAATATCATCACAAGATTTATTATTTCCAAGAATAACCTTACCAAAGTCACCGCTTTGTAAATTTTTGAAGTACTTGCACAGAGTGGCATGAAATGATGCTCCTGAACTGAGCACCCAAATATTTTATGTTGTTTCTTTTGAGGATAAAATAGGAACACGAGCATCCTCTTCACATACCGAATTCGCTTCATCTTCTTTTGGTTGATTTTCATCCTTTTTCAAATACCAACAATTCTTCTTGATGTGGCCTTGCTTGCCACAATACTAGCAACCAGCATCTCTCTCTCTGGATTTTGACATTTCTTGTGATTTCCTACAATTTCCTTCATCAGAAAACATTGCTCCCACTCAAACTCAAATCTCTCATGCCAAGTGATCAAACACCACAGCTTTGATACTAATTGTTGAGTTTAAAGTGCAAATAATTAATATCATAACAACAATACACAAACAGGGATAAACAACAACACCAAGTTACGTGGTTTGTCAAAGATTGGCTACATCCACTGGAAAAGCAGGGAAAATAACTCTTATAATTTGTAATAGAAAGCTTACAATATATCATCGTCTATCACCAAGCATAAGAATATATAATGTTCTCTTTAAGGAAAATGAAGAGTCACGAGAAGACAAAGATGAAAGTGAAACAGTGGGGCTTCACACTCAACACACGACATGTTGAAGGGCAGACACCCTCTTTGGAAATTCCTAATCTCTATGACCTGACCTATCACCTACAACCTATGATGAATTTCCCTTCAAAATTGACTCCAATCCATCCCAGACCTTGGGATCAGCACCCATCTTTTATGTTATTTCCCTATCTACACCAACATTGGCCAATAAGTCAATCACGCTATTCCCTTCTCAATATATCTGCTAGATCAATAATTCTCCAATTTTTTGGATATCCTACAAAACTCTCTCCACCCATGCTTGTAATTTCCAATTCAGGGTCACCTTCTTTGTGATTGCATTGATACTAATCATAGAGTCCCCTTCCACATCTAGAAGTTGCACACCATGGAACTGATATTCATGTATCCCTCTCACTAAAGCTTGGAGCTTCGCCTTGTTGTTCATGGCCACACCAACATTTTTTGAGATTTTCCGTAGAAAATTCCCACCCTCATCTCGCAAAATGCATCCAATTCCTGCCTCCCTAGGATTTCACCTAGTAGCCCCATCAAAATTAAACTTCAGTCTTCCCCTTAGGGGTGTTTTCCATTTAACAACTTTCCTCTTACCTCTCCTACCCATTCCATCATGGTGTAGGTTTTGGATTCTAAGGCTCGTCCACTTCTTTCTAATCTCATCGTCCTAGCATGTATAGGCCTAATCAATCTTCCTATTAGTTTTTTTATTCAATGCTTTGCAGATGCCACTTTCAATCTTGCTTATGAATTATTCTCTCATTCCCTCCTTTTCATTAAAAATCCTCCTATTTTGTTCCTTCCAAATTCACCACAACACCATTAAGGGCACCACAACTCATATTTCCCCCACAAATTTGTGCCCCATTTTGTTGGAAATCCTTTCATAAATTCCTCAATGTCCTTGTTCTCAGGCCCAACCCAGTTCAACTTCTCTTGGAGCCAACTCCAACACTTCACCATAAATGGAAAATGTAACAAAAGATGATCAATTATTTCAAAGTCCTCCTTGCACAATATGCACCTACTCGACCCTGCTAAGCCAATACTCTGCAACCTCTCTCTTGTCAAGATTATTTTTTTAAGAACAACATATAGAAACGCACCTGCCTTGGGAAGGACCTGATTCCCCAGCATAAATTTATTCTCCATCCTACTACCTCTCTATGGACAAGTTAGGTTGAATATTGGCTAGACATGGCCCCACACCACATGATCCTATCCTACCCAACACTTGACATGATTATCCTTTGTTTCAACCCATTAATCAATATATTCTTTAAATCATCGTTCACCAGAATGTCCCGAAGGTCTACCCATTCATATAGCTCATTTTCATATTTTTCCACCAATCCCTTTTTCCCTATCATTCTCTCTACTACACTCTAAATCAGCCTCAAAGCCTCTATCTCACTTAGTGGAGGATACCCCTCCTAAGATTCCTTCTAGAAATTTTCCATTTCTCCATTTTTGATCTTCCACGTAAGATGCTCTATGATTACCGGCCTACATTCCCACAGGAATTTCCAAATTGTTGAGCCACCAACAATTTTTGTGATTGTTGAAATCCAACTCGGATCTACTGAATCCAAGTACTTATTCCTCATTATTTTGTATCATAACTTATCAAGACACAAGTACATCTTCTAGATGACATTGACTCCAATCACCTTGTTGTGATATTCTATATTCCTTATGTGTGTGTCATCATCCTTCCTCGATTTATAGATAGTTTCCTATCCAACAAGTGGAATGCATTTTTCTAAATTAGAGCCCTCCCACAAGAAATGCTCCATAGTGTCATTCAACACATTTTTTACCTTCTTTTTCATCTTCAAACATGACATTACATATATAGGGACCACTACCAAGATAGACTTGATCATTAGTATCCTCCTAGCAAGCGACAACCACTTACCATTCCATGATGATTCCTTACTTTAGCATTTTTCCAAGGCACTGTCCCAAAGCTTTGTCCTATTTGCCCCTTCAAAGACTGGAGCCCCTAAGTGTTTTGATGGGAGGGAGTTGATTATAAACCCCAACTCCAAGATGGTCCTTTATTGCATAACCTTCTTCGTGTTGAAGAAGTAAATATTTGATTTCTTCTTATTGATTATTTACCCCAAACACTTCACATATGTACTCAACATATATTTTACCTCCCGAGCCTCTTTCATGTTTGCTTCAGCAAATACAACGGTGTCGTCCATGAATTGAGCATGGGTGAGAGGTTGAATGTCTCTTGCCATCCTCACACTATTCTATCTTCTTTCCTCCTATTTGGCCTTGATTGACCCTCCCAAAGCCTCAACCATAATCATAAAGAGAAAGGGGAACAATGGGTCCCCCTACCTCAGCCCATTTGATGACTCAAAAAATCTGCATAATGAACCATTAACCACAATGGAAAATCTTACCATGGATATACTAGAAAATCCATCCCAACCACTCTTCATAAAACTCAAACCATTTTAGTACTTTTAGTAAATCTCTAGCTCACCCTATCATAGGCTTTGCTTACATCTAGTTTTATTAGCATTCTTCTTTGCCTTGATCCTTTAATTGAGTGCAAAGCTTCAAATTGGATAGAATAATACTTTCAGTAATTTCCTTGCTCGGGGTAAGGCTTTTTTGGTCCTCTAAGATGATCAGGTCTAGAACCTTCTTTAACCTATTCACTAGCGCTTTTTCAAATGATCTTGTAAATCATATAATTTTACATAGAATGATAGGTTGAAAATATATAAATGATTCATATTTTGTCTTCTTCGGTATCAAGGTTATTGTTGTATTATTTAATTCTATCACAAACCACCTTTTTTTGAATTCTTCAACCATCTCCCATATGTCATTTCCAACGATATGCCATTTATTATAGAACATGGTTGGGGATCCATCTGACCCTGGGGCCTTGTGTAGATGCAGTTGAAATGTAGTGTGTCTCATTTCATCTTTTGTGAATGGCTTTGTTAGCATCCTTTTCTCGGTGTCCCTAATCAAGCACAGGATATTGCCTGTGACTTCTAAGTTATCCATCATATCCACCCCATTATTAGGTTCCAAAATCAAGTTGAATTATGCCACCATCACCCCTTCACTTTCTTCTCTTTCGGTCAACTTCCTTCTTGCACTATTCTCTATCTCACATATTTTTTTTATTATCCTTCTTGCATTGACAGAATTATGAAAATAATTGTGTTATGATCACCTTCAGCTAACCACATCTCCCTAGATTTTTCCTTCCAAAATAGCTCTTCCCTTTCCAGTAATTCCTCATATTCAGTCTTCAATTATTTATCTTTTTAAAAGTCTTCTTGGAACATTCCATGTCTGAAATTAATATGTTCATTCAGAGCTTTCATTTCAAACTCCACCTGCTCCTTTTCTTTAAATATGTTTTTGAACAATTGTGTGTTCCATTCCCTTAATTTTTTCTTAATGTAGGCTAGTTTCAAAGTCAACTTGAAACTTTTCACTCTGCCATTTTTGGGTGCCTCCTCCCACCACTTACTGATGTTTTCTACTAGATGTGTACTTTTCCACCATATTCTTTCAAATTTAAAGTAGCTCCATCTTGGAGGCACATCATGGAAATTTCCAACTCCACTAGAAAATGATTAGATATAGAAATAGGGAGGATCTTTTCTGATAAACTATCCTTCAAATTGAGCCAATTTCCTTAAAGTAAAAGGTGATCCAACTGCTCTAAAATATTTGTGAGCCCCAGATGCCTATTTTTCTAGGTGAAGATGGTATTCTTTGGTATGATGTCTAATAACTCATTTGATTCCATGAAATTTCTAAAATCTTTCATTACCATAGTTTCATTTCTAATTCCCCTGCTCTTCTCTTTAAGTTTTAGAATCACGCTAAAGTCTCCCCTAACTATTACTTTTCTCCTAAGAGCCTCTATATAAATAAAGAGTGTCTCACACAATCTCTTTTTCTCTTCTATTTTAACTGGCCCATATATACTTATTACAATGAATTCAGTGTTAGATAGAAAATGGCATACCTATACAACCATCCAGTTGTTTTCCTTGACTAGCTCTCTGACACCCACATTGGCCAAATTCCATAGAATGACAAGGCCCCCTATAGTGCCAATTGCATCACTAAAACCTCCATTCCAAATCTTGCAAAGAAATAAGGATCCTTCATTTGCTCTCGGCTTGGTTTCCTAGAGCAATATAAGATCAACCAATATTTTTTTCTAAATGGTGCTTGGTCATGCATCATTTTTTAGGAATTTTTAAGCCCCTAACATTCCATGTGACAATCTTCATTTCTCTCCAAGGGAGGTGCTTCCTCCCTTGGATCTCAACATGTACTCCTTATGCTTGAAATCCCTTTATCAACTATTGTTTCCTCTCTCCTTTGCTTATTTTTCTTCCTCCCTCACCTCTTTTTTGACCCAACATTTCACTTCATGTTCTTGGTAGAAAACTAGCTAATACATCTGGGGTCTCTAATGTATAGCTCATCTACATCTGATTCCTCTTTCTTCGACCATTGCTCCCCTTTAATTTTTCCACCTTTAGTATCTGCATCAGTTATCTTCTTTTTTGGCTCTAAATTGGCTATCTTCCTGTCCAACTTCCCTGATCCATCATCCCTTGATATCTCTTTCAACCCTATTAGCACCAACGGTATTTCCTCCACCATGCTCAGACAAGAGGTTCATTCTTTCTTCATATCTACACTTTCTTCCTCATTCATTTTCCTTTCCTTCTCTTTGTTCCTCGGCTTCATGCCTTGCTTCCTAGGGCAACCCAACTCCATATGCTTCTGAATTTTGTATTCCATTCAAAATAATTTCTTCTCCTCAATGATTGTAGGTGGAGTCCACTCCCTATTGGGGGTATCAAAATACAACTCCAATAGGATAGGCCAAATGTGTGTCACCCTAATCCATGCATAGAGATATAATCTAGATTTTATATAACTTTCATTGAATTCTACCGTCCTCCCCATACTATCACCGTTCACCCTTAGGCATTTCGGGGACCAAAATTCCAATGATAGATTATATAGTCTAATCCAGACCAACTCTATTTTGAAAATGTACTCTAATGGATTAAAATTTGGCATCCATTTTTGCAAATACTATTGGAAAATAAAGTTTACACTAAATAAATTTAAAGTTTACATTTAGTAAATTAGTTGTAAGGTTAGTTTTTAGTAATAAATAAAATAATTTTTAGATCTGGGAAGTTATTCATGTAAGGGAATTTAGGTGGTTATAGGTATACAGGAATGCAATGCTTTTAAAAGCATTTACAGCACATTGTAATTTACCTGGAAGGAATAGAATATTATTTTTTATTATTATTTTTATTGTTGTTCAACAATAGTGTAATTTGTGCAATCTGATATTGTTGTTCAACAATGGTGTAATTTGTGAAATCTCCCCATCTTTTCTAACAAATACAACGTGGATCCAGCCAACACCCAAGGGTCGTTGTTCAAAAATTCCTCTCACCCATCTTCGCTATATGCTTCTAGACAGAAAAATCCTTTCGGGATAAACATAGGAACGAAGAAAATTTTCCAACTTTCCCTAACCCACTTTTTTATTTCTTCTCTTCTTAATTTCCTCCCAAAACACCCAATGATCCAAATTGATCAAATAACTTCCTAATGGATATGTCTACCTCCAGCTAAATTCAAATCACCTCTGCTCCTCCCTTATCTATCATAACTCCTTCCTTCACCCCATCACCTTTCCTTTCATCTACACTTTTTCACAGCCACCGCTCCTTTTTGGCTTCACACTCCATGGTATAACTTAATTACTAAAAATATAGTTATTATCAAAAATTTATCTCTATTAACCACCACTATCTAAGTTGAATTTTATGCATTTATTAGATTTGGAAGTAATTTTTTAGTCCTCTCAATTCTTGAAGGGTCTTTTAAAGAAAACCCCTCATTATATTTTAGTTGAGGTTTTCATGTCAAGGTGGCTTAGAGAACTATGAACCATTGTGTATTTATTCTTATTTTTTGTTTGAATCTCTATCTACATCTATTTTTTATTTATACATAAAATATGATCATTCTTTTTGAAGGCATGTGGTGGACTATTCTATATGGGGGGAATTTATTATAAGTTATTATTCTTATACTCTCTTTTTTTTCTATGTCATTGCTTGGTTTCACTTATCTTCATTTGTTGGCAAGACTATTCATAAGAAATAGGGTCTTTGAGGACTCAAAGAAGAGGCTTCAAGGATCAAGATTCAAGCTTGAGTACAAGAATCAATAGGCCACAGTGTCTAGTAAAACTTGTCCATTTGTGTATCATTTTTTTCTAAATATTTGATTATGTAGAAGGATTCAACTTTGAATTGTTACATTATTGTTATAATTTGATATTATTGTGTGTGTGTGTGTTGTTTTCTAGTTTGTGAGTTATGCTTTCAAAGGAGACCACTTTACTTTTGTTGTGAATACTTGATTATAGACTTTAATTTAGAAGGGTTTCCTTCATTAGAATATTTTTTATATTATTTTTTTGTAAGGCATAACTATTGATCAAGGCTTGAGCTAGGTATTGGAAAGTTACTATATGTTATAAGTTGGTTGTTGTTATTTAGATCTTGAGAATCTTGAATAGGATCATTCATTCATGATATAGGTGAGAATTATGAATTATGTTAACTTTTTAGGTTTGTGTTATTATAATTAAGCACTCAATATTGTTAGTATTTCAAGCGTAAAACTTGAATGAGCATTATAGATTTTTGACTTGTGATTCAACCTTCTCGTTTATTTATAACCCTTAGGTGTTGAACTTATAAGGTCATTAATCATGTTACTACTCATTGGGGGATTTCTTGTGGATTCTTGAGTTAGTTGTCTATATTTGTTGTGTAATTCCCTATGGTTAGGAAATGGGGGTTGACTGGAAGCTATTTGACTCATTATTTGGAGCCAAGCTATGAATACTATTTCAAGGAAGGCTAGGCTATCAACAATTGTCAATGCTAGTGAACTTCTATTTCTCTTGGTCATTTAGAGATTCTATGTCAAATGGAAATATATTTAGATTTATGTAGTTAAACTTGCTTAAAATATATTATTCGGTAAATGAGATATTTTTTTCTCATGTTGGGGTAAAAATACACCTTTTTGTATAGACTATTTTGTAATGTGAAATTTTATTGTTATATACTTTCATTAAGAATCATAATTCAAATATTTTGGTCAATAGAAATAAATGTCAAAATTACAAGTATAAGAAGGCTATTTTGGGAGGAATTATGATATGTTTGTGAAAGAAAGATAAGGGGTTCTATTTGATTTTATAACTTAAAAACATGTTATGATTGAATGATTGTAAGGATTTTGAACTTTTTTTATAATGGTTCCTTGATAATACTTAGTTAGATGCTTGTTTAAGATTGATTTGAGAGTTGTTAGCTCTCTCGTAAACAACAAAAATATTATAAATTGGGTTGCTAACATATTATGACCTAGATAAAATGGTTAACATTACATATCTAATCACATAAAAATTTATTACAATCATATATCTAATCATATATTTATTAATAAGTATACTACTTTTTTGTTAAGCACATAAAATTTGTAAAAGCAATACAATTATTCTAATGTTCAACTATTGTTTTCTAGTTTGTGAGTCATGCTTTCAAAAGAGACCACTTTGATTTTTTTGTGAATACTTGAATATAGGCTTTAATTTAGAAGGGTTTCCTTCGTTAGAATCTTTTTTTATATTAATTTTTTGTAAGGAATAATTATTGATCAAGGCTTGAGCTAGGTGTTGGAAAGTTACTCTATGTTATAAGTTGGTTGTTGTTATATATCTCTTGAGAATATTGAATAGGATCATTCATTCATGATATAGGTGAGAATTATGAATTATGTTAACTTTTTAGGTTTTTGTTATTATTATTAAGCACTCAATATTGTTAGTATTTGAAGGGTAAAACTTGAATGAGAATTATAACTTGTGATTCAACCTTCTAGTTTATTTATAACCCTTAGGTGTTGAACTTATAAGGTCATTGATCATGTTACTACTCATTGGGTTTTCTTGTGGATTGTTGAGTTAGTTGTGTATATTTGTTGTGTAATTCTCTACGGTTAGGAAATGGGGGTTGACTGGAAGTTATTTGACTCATTATTTGGAGCCAAGCTATAAATACTATTTCAAGGAAGGCTAGGCTATCACAAATTGTCAATGTTAGGGAAATTCTATTTCTCTTGGTCATTTAGAGATTCTATGTCAAATAGAAATATATTTAGATTCGTGTAGTTAAAGTTGCTTAAAAAATATTATTCAGTAAATAAGATAGTTTATTCTCATGTTGGAGTAAAAATAAGTTTATTCTCATGTTGGGGTAAAAATACACCCTTTTGTATAGGCTATTTTGTAATGTGAAATTTTATTGTTATATACTTTCATTAAGAATCATAATTCAAATATTTTGGTCAATAGAAATAAATGTCAAAATTACAAGTATAAGAAAGCTATTTTGGGAGGAATTATGATTTTTTTTTAAGGAAAGAAAAGGGTTTTTATTTGATTTTATAACTTACAAACATGTTATGATTGAATGTTTGTAAGGATTTTGGACTTTTGTTATAATGGTTCCTTGATAATATTTAGTTAGATGCTTGTTTAAGATTGATTTGAGAGTTATTAACTCTCTCATAACTAAAAAAAATATTAGAAATTGGGTTACTAACATATTATGACCTAGAGTAAAAGGTTAACATTACATATCTAATCAGTTATATTTATTACTAAGTATACTACTTTTTTGTTAAGCACATAAAAATTGTAAAAGCAATACAATTATTCTAATGTTCCTTATTAGATAATTATAAGTTTAAGAAAATTAATTGAATGTTAGACCAACAAGGTATTATACATACATTTTTATGATGCTTATAAAAGCATATGGCTAGTTGTTCAAATTAATTTTGTAGACATCTAAATTTAATCACTTCCATATGATTAAATTTACCGCCTTTCCGTCTATCGTGTTAATATTAATTTATTAAATTAATATTACACCTTTTGTCCCATACCGGTAAAGTATTTAATTTAATAATTAATACTTTTCCTTTCACCTTACTCCTCTCTAAATTAAATAAATACGCTAATTTATTTAATTTAGTCATTTTCCCCCTTTTTGATTTAAAATCAATTTAAAATTCCTCACTTTCTCTCTTCTTGTCACATCCTCCATAACCTTGCCCTAATCTGAATTAATTTAATTAATTCATGATTATGATATGCATCCTCTTAATCAGAGATTAATGTCACATCCTCCTACATTTGTCACTTGCCTCTAATCTTCCATTAATTAGCCTAATCCAATGTTTGCACAACCTTAACCAAGGTCATTAGCCATTTTTAGCACCACTTTTTGGTCAATTCTTCCATTTTTCCTTTTTGGATATTGACCCCCTTTCCCATGTGAATTTTTAATTCACATTTATTTGTCCTAGATTCCCCTCCTTTATATGTGAATTTTTAATTCACATTTCATTCTCCCAAGGCTTCTAGAACCTTGGACTTGTCACAATCTCCACATGTGACCAAGTCCCACCTTTTGGAGCCCACCTTTTATCCTCTAGATCATCCTAGGAATGTGAATTTTTAATTCACATTTATATCCCCAACCACCTTTCCTTTTCCCATGTAGATTTTGAGGAATTCCAAAATTCCTCAAATGTCCCTTTCACTCCCACTTGGGGACAAGAAATCCCTTTTTGTGGAAATCTCCTCACTCCCCAAGGTGCATGTCCTTTTTCCACCTCATGTACCTTCTTGACACCTCACCTCCATCTCATATCCCCTTGGCCACTTCACCCTCCACATGTCAAGATGTGAGGGCTTGTGGGTTCTCAACCCACCATAGCCCTTCATCTTGGCCTTGTTGGAGCAATCTTGACCGTTGAATTCTCTAGAGAATTCAAATTCTTCTATAAATACCCCCTCCTTAAGGGCATTTTCAACATTTTATATTTTCATAAATATATGCTGCCCATTTGAATCCTCAATCTTTTACCATCATTTAGCCATCTCTTCAATCATCTTGCACATTGAATCTTTCATTTTAGTCACTCAAACAATCATCTAAGGAGCACACAAACCATTACAAGCAAGGGCCAATCAAGGAGAAATCAACAGCAAGGAAGGTGAAATCGTTTGTGTCTTATTTTGTCCATTTTTCTTATTGTTTATCACTCTTTTGGCTAATCTTGAGGTGTCCTTGGTATTTTTTCATTTACATTTCTTAGTTATTTTGCACATTTAGAGTAGGATAAATTCCAAGGTATACATTTCTGGCATGCCCGGTGGGACCCACACACGGGTCTTGCATTTAACCTCTCTTTTGGTTAAGAATTTTGCAGGAAAATCTCGCAGAAAGGTGGCAGCGCCCTCTGCTTTACCGCAGAAAGGCGGTAGCGCCCCTGCAGAAAGGCGGTAGCGCCCTCGCAGAAAGGCAGTAGCGCCCTCTTGGCCACCTAAAAGTTTTATTCTTTCTAACACGTTTGCTGCAATTAGGGATATATTTAGAAGATTTTACTAACACTTTTCTTGCAGTGGGAGGGGCACAACTTTCTGTTTTTTTTTTAATCTGACAAAGTTTGTTGCACAAAGGTGGCAAGGCCCTCGCAGAAAGGTGGTAGCGCCCCTGCAGAAAGGCAGTAGCGCCCCTGCAAAAAGGCGGTAGCGCCCCTGCAGAAAGGCGGCAATGCCCTCGCAGAAAGGTGGCAGCGCCCCAAAACAGCACAGTTTGGAGGGTAAAATGGGCATTTTGGCTTCATTCTTGCTCTAGTTTTTTTTTTATGTTTTCACGTGATAACTCTCTAACATTATTTTGGCAAGAATATTGTTGCTTTTCGCTAACATTTTGCAGCATATTGTGGAAAAATTTGACCAAAGACAAAAAAAAGAACAACTAACATTTGTCTGCAGGGTCATCTACATAACCAGATTTTCAAAGATTATCTTTGTTGTTTTTTAACATAGTCTAATTAGGGGGATTAAACCTCATTGCTTGTTGTTATTGTTTGTTCTTGTGTTACCCAAGGGGATATTAATTCGTTTTCACTTTCCCCTTGCACTTCGTGTGAGCCTGGGGAGTAGTTGGAAACGGTTAGTATCTGCTTTTTAGTGGGACCTGCTTGGGGATTTCATCACCCCAAGGGACGATTCCAACCACGCTGCACGGGGTATATAAAGGGGGGAGAACGAAAGTTGTACCCCAATCCAGTTGCATCGTAATTGGCAGAGCGTCGAAGCTAGGGTGATACCTAGATAGACGTGAAGAGTTGGTCCGAGCCTTTCAGTATCTCGCTAGGGTTACCAACTCACGCTTGTGACGGACTGGTGTTCACGGTTGTGCCTCACGTATCAAGAGTATATCGAGGACTCCTTAGAAGCCTTGTGCATCCTAGATTAAGACTTTGCCTTGCCATACCTATAATATTAGGATTGTGCTTGCTTGAGGTATTTTCTTGTGAAAAATCTATCAAAATCTTGATACTTTGGACTTGTTTTATCATTTTGTGTCCTTGCCATAGCCTTTGCCATCAAAACCAAACTGTCTCATCGCAGAAAGGCGGCAGCACCCCTGCAGAAAGGTGGTAGCGCCCCTGATTTACTGCAGAAAGGCGGTAGCGCCCCTGATTTACTGCAGAAAGGCGGTAGTGCCCCTGATTTACTGCAGAAAGTTGTCTACGCCCCTGATTTTGTTGTCAACGCCCTAATCTTTGCTACAGAAGGGCGGATTTTCCCTCTTGAACACCCGAAATTCCTCCATTCGGACCCATTTAGTCTCTAAACCATCATTTAACCATTCCCAACCATTACCTCATCATCCCAAGCTTTTGTTTTGTCACTTTAAACCTTCAAAAACCCCCGTTTGACCATTTTAAACTTCCATCTCATCATTCCAAATTTTCGTTCAACCATTCTAAATATCCATACATTCTCCACAATTATCCTTAATCCCCTATCCATTCTAATTTCTCCCTAATCCACCAATAATTTCTTACCATTTGCATCTCCAAACATCACCCATAACCAAACCGTCCTAACCTTGTATTACAAAGTGGTTACCCAAATTGACCATAGCGCTTGAACTTGATTATTGGTCTTTAACTTCGCCCCCAATCAATTTGCCTCCATCTTGAGGTGAATTCGGTGGCATAAGTTGTCATCTTCGACCCAATCAATCCATTCCTACCTTAAGGTGGATTCGGTGTCGTAATCACCCTCTTAATCTATTAAAGCTCTTGGTTGTTAAGGGTAACTTCCTTTGATCAAACTCAAGGTCTCCCTCTCATCTCTTACCATCCAATAGTCTAAATCCAAATCCAATCAAATCTAATCCAATCCAATCCAAATCCAAGTCTAAATCCAAATCCAATCAAATCCAATCAAAATCCAAATCTAATCCAATCCAATCCAAATCAAACTCAAGTCCAATCCAACTCAAATCGAAATCCAATCCGATCAAAATCCAATCCAATCCAATCTAAATCCAATCTGATTAATCGAAATCCAATTGGATCCAATCCAAACCCCATCACAATCAAATCATTCAACAAAGACATTAACCTACTCATCTAGCATTTGCATGCCCGTTCAGACCCATTTACAGGCAAAGAAAATGGTCGACCGTCAAGCTCAAAATGCCCAATCCAACAATCCCCAAGATCCCAAAAACACCTCATCAGATCCTAACAAAGGTACCAACATCACTCATGATCCCCATAACGGTACTTCATCGCACTCCAACACTGAGAATCAGAATAACTTGCCACACAGAGAAGAGAGCATGGTTAATCAACCTGAACTCACACTTGAGGAACATTTTAGTAACCCCGCCAATGTGCAAATGACTGATCGTTTGCTTGAGAAACATGGGGAAGAAATCTTGGCCCACTTAATTGAGAAGGGTGTTAAACCCCCCTCCAATGTTGACTTGTCCAAATATAGGGGTACCCCATCTAACGTACTCCAAGAGTCCCAAAATGCACCCGAAGGTTCATACTTCTCCAATGTTCCTCCAGTAGAGGGTTGGCATCAACCTGAATTTGGCAACGCCGTTCTTTATCAGGTTAACTATCCCCCACACGCTTTGACCTCAGCTATAGGAGGACCTCAAGTGCCTGATTCCAATAATCCTTTTGCTTATGGCATGCCACAAAATGTCCCACAACCTCCGCCATTAACATTAACCGCACCCCCTCCTTCGAACCCACCTACAGTCAACATTGGGGGCACCTCCTTTGCTACATCGCTTTCGCCTCCCGGGACCACCAACATACCACCTCAACAGGTTCACCAATCTACCATTCCACCTCAATTACCTCCACAAGGCACACCCCAGCTGAACATTCTGAGCGGAACCCAACAACCCCCTTTACAAAATATGCCTACGCAACCTCCGCCATCTCATCCGCAACAACTTATACACAATACTTTGGCCTCTTCACAACAACCATCCTACCAATCACAAGGCAATCCATCTCAACCTACTGCCCAAACCATATCTCCCTTTCTCACGTCCCTTTTGCGTCCAAAGGTCCAACCACAACATAATATCCCACCTCAGTCCATACAACACTTGACGCTACAACAACAACCTCCACAACACTACTATTATCATAATCAACAACAATTTCACCAACAACCATTTCATGTGACCTCCCAACAATCACAACATAGCCAATACCCCCAATACCAACAAACCAATGCACAACAATACCCCCAATACCAACAAACCAATGCGCAACGTCCCATCCAAGTTTCCCAACAACCTGCCCCACACTCTTATCAAACAAATCCATATTATGCCCCACAACAACAACCCCCATGTCAATAAAATCCCCCGTCTTACCAGCAAACCATGTCATCATCCAATCATCCAAACCCGTATTTCAACAATTTGACGCCCTTTCAGCAAGATCCTTCATCATTCTATCATCAATATCCCCCCAACCCGCCACCAGCTAGCTCGGATTTGTTGGAAATCAAAGCCACACTTAAGGATCTTCAAGTCGGGTCTACTAAGCAATCATTCAAATTTGAAGATATATGTCCATATCCATTTGATCCCTCCATCTCGTTTATCCCATTTCCTAAACATTTCGAGATTCCAAAATTTGACAAATACAAAGGAGACAAAGACCCTAAGGCTCATTTGCAGGAATTTTATTCACAGTGTCAAGAAGTCATGTACAGTGATAACTACCTCTTGCGCTTGTTCCCATGAAGCCTAGCAAGCCGTGCCCTAGATTGGTTCATGACTCTTGAAAAGGGGTCCATAAAAACTTTTGCAGAATTATCAGAACAGTTTGTATCCTACTTCTCTTTCAATTTACGGAAGGATACGGACACCTTAGACCTCCTAAAAGAGAAACAACGTGATGGAGAAACCTTTACTAGCTACCTCCAACGGTGGCGTGCATTAGCTAGTCACATGAAAAATCCTCTGAAAGAAAAAGACATGGTCACCCTTTTCGTGGAAAATTCTCATCCTGACATGGCCCACAATTTTAGGCTACACTGTGTCACCACTTTCGCTGAAATAGTAGAAAAGGGACCTATCCTTGAATGTGCCCTTATTGCCAAAGGACATATCAAAATACATAGTCATGATAAAGAAAGGTCATTTGGAGATAAACCACGATTCTGGAATAAGAACAAAAATGTGGTAAATGACGGTGTGACAGACACCAAACATGTCCAAGTGGCTAATGCATCCTAAAGTCAACAGCAGTCTATACCCAACGCCATATCGGTGCCCCAGGGGGCACCTCGTCCCCCTCAACAGTTAAACCAAAGAAATCAGGGGAACACCAAACGTCAATACAACCAATTGGGTGAACCCTTAAGTGTTGTTTTTAATAAATTGTTACAAATCAATTACCCTTTCGCATACCCTGTCACCAAGCCATTCGACAAATCCAAACCTAAGCCAGCATGGTTTAAGGAAAACGAGTATTGTGACTTCCATAAGATCAAGGGACACTCGTTAAATAAGTGTCAGGGTTTGAAAAATTATGTCCAAGATCTCATTGATCGAGGAGATATCAAGGTTGACCCCAGTCAACCTTCGTCGTCCAATGCTCAACTGCAAATCTATCAAAATGCCTTCCCAAACCATAGTCAAGGTCCCAGCACCTCCACTAGTCATCCCCAAAACAACAGCACCAATAATGTGAATTACAAGAATGTGCCCTTCAATTATGAAGGTGTTATTCATTACATTGAGCAGGTCAAACCCCGAATATCCATGATACACGTTAAAGCCAAAGACCCTCAATGTGCTGTGACTACACGACGATCCCGCATCACCGTCCCTACAGCCTCCACACCCATCCAACCCATTCCTGTAAACTCTCAATATAACATTCTTGATCACCTAAGGAAGACCCCCGCTCATATATCCATTTTGGATTTGCTTAAGTCTTCCCCGGTACATCAAGAGATCCTCAATAGAGCCTTGCAGGAGACCCATGTACCAAATGACATTGACCCCACACAATTCCAAGCTTTGGTGGGACACTTGGCTTTGTCTCATCACCTCCACTTCAGCCAAGATGATATGCCCAACATCGACGTCAATCACAACCGCCCCCTACATATCGAAGTCATAGTTGCCCGGCATAAAATAAAAAAGGGTCCTAGTAGATAATGGCTCTGCCCTTAATTTATGCACTTTGAAATTCATAAAACAGGTAGGGTATACTCAAGCGGACTTAAGCAACCAGATTATTACAATCAAGGCTTATGATAATGCAGAAAGAAATTCAGAAGGGATCATCAATCTTCCTGTCCAAGTGGGACCAGTGGTTCAGTACATCACCTGTCATGTCCTTGATCTAGACTTGCCATATAATCTCCTCCTCGGCCGTCCATGGCTCCATGCTATGCAAGCCGTTCCCTCCACCTACCATCAATGCCTCAAATTCTCAGTTAATGGGCAAGAGATCACCATCTATGCCAACCCCCAACCGTTTGAATATTGTCAAGCTTTAGAAGCATCTTTTCCCCATTTACATTATTTCCCTGGGGTTGAAATGGGGGCATCTTAGTCATCACCTGTTAACCCACCATCCACTGTAACAACCACTCCATCTTCCACTGATCCTACAGTCACAAAAGTCCAGATCATTGACAAAGGGTGTGGCGAGTACGAAATGCATACTGCTCTTAATGTAGTGACCATGCCACCATCGCCACACGAGTATGGTCAACCTTCCCATGCTACCCCAAAGGAAGATAAGATTGTCACCTTCCGTGGAAAAAATATCCCTACCACCACTTTCGTATCCCCAAGCATCAAGATAGATGCACCAGAAGAAGACATAAGCCAATGGGTTTACCAAGAAGAGCCTCAGCCAGAAACTCCTCTCAAGGAATACTTCCAAGAAAAATACCCCTGGCCGACAAAGTTCGTGGAAAAACATCACTACCAAGGCAGAGGCCTAGGTAAAGAGGAACAAGGGTGATTGCAACCCATTGATACACCGTAGTCATCAAGGAAAGTAGGCATTGGGTATGAAAGCAAATAGAAAAGTCCTGCAACATCATCTAATACTTCCAATAGTATCACCATGGACGAGGGCTCATTGGCGGATATACTCGAGGAGGAATCCATCATACATGCATACGATGATGTCGATCACACTGACTTATCATCCATGTTCGAATGCCTATCCGTTTGCACCATTAGCCTATCCCTTCGTCACCCTGAACTCATTGATTGGGACCTACATAATACCACACCTGTCAGTATGTCCGCGGACACGTATGTCAACCTTATGGGATTAGGGGAGGATGAACACTCTAGTCGCAAAAGTAAAAATAAGAAAAATAAAAAGAGGTCATCTAGTGAAAACCTCCCTGAGGCACTTCCTGACCTAGAAAAAGTAAAAATAAAAGACGCATCTGATGGCGAAAACCTCGAAGAGGCGCCGGAAGATGGAGATGCTCATCTTCCC
>VDFB02361547.1:0-13518 GCA_007258455.2 Sequoia sempervirens
TGCATTACTTCCTTGGCTTAGAAGTTTGGCAGAAACAAGATGAGATGATTCTAAGTCAAGGGAAGTACACTATTGATATTCTGAAGAGATTTGGCATGTTGGATTGCAAATCTATGTCTACGCCTATGGAGACCAACTTGCACAAGTTGAAAGAGGCTGCAACTAGTTCAAATCTGGTGGATCCCACATTATACAAGAAGTTGATTGGGTCATTGATGTATCTAGTCAACACTAGACCAAATATCTACTATGCAGTGAGTGCTCTCAGTCAATTCATGTGTGAACCAAGGCAAATACATCTTGTTGCAGCGAAACATATCCTGAGATACTTGCGTGGCACAATTGGATATGGGTTGAGGTATACTTCAGATGCAGACTTGAAGTTGCATGGTTATACTGATTCTGATTGGGTAGGATGTGTTATTGATCGGAAGAGTACCTCTGGGTGTTGCTTCAGTTTGGGATCTGCGATGATATCCTGGTACAGCAGGAAGCAGTCATCTGTAGCTTTGAGCACAACAGAGGCAGAGTATATTGCAGCTTGTGTGGCAGCTTGGGAAGCAGTGTGGCTTCGGAAGCTCCTTGTAGGATTTAGGCAATCAATGGAGCCTACTATCATTCATTGTGATAACCAAAGTTGTGTGAAGCTTTTTGTCAATCCTATGTTTCATGACAGAACCAAGCATGTTGAGATTAAATAGCACTATATTAGAGATATGGTATTGAGGAAAGCTATACAGTTGAGGTATATCAGCACTGATGAGCAGACAGCAGACATTCTCATCAAGCCTCTCTCCAAGATAAAGTTTGAGTACTTTCAAGATAAGCTTGGTATGGTGGAGAATACAACCCTAACTAAGAAGGAGTCTCAGTATCAATAATCCTCATTAATGAGTTCTTCTCTATGAGAGAAGTTCGAGGTGAAATCCCTTGATTAATGAGTTCTTCTCTGTGAGAGAAGTTCAAGGTGAAATCGCTTGATTAATGAGTTCTTCTTTGTAAGAGAAGTTCGAGGTGAAATCCCTTGATTCCACCCTCTGGGAGAGCCATGGTGGATGTCATGTGTGTGACTCCATGACAGCATCACGTGAGAGAGTTCGTGATGATTTTTCTTGTACTTGTGTTTCACCTTCTGGGAAAGCCATGTTGAACGTCACAATGCGGTGACAACATCACGTTGAGTGATGGGTACTCGTACATACCATATATGGGAGTAGCCACGATGGTTGATATCACGATGAGGTGATATTGATATCACAATGAGGTGATATCGTTTCTTTTCCACATATAGTTGTAGCCATTGTGGTAGACACAACGATGAGGTGATGTGTCTTGTGCAACAGGAAGTATTCCTCCCTAGCTGAGAAGGAGTGTTGATGTTATTGCAGCTTCGGGCTTCATACTTCCTTATTTATTTGTGATTATTTAATGGCAACATATCTCTAAGATGGCCGACCTTCTCTATAATCATATTTACTATTATTTGTAATTTCCTTGGTGGCCGACCCAACTTTTATTTGTAATCATATTTTTATTTTGGTGGCCGACCTTCTCCTTGAAGAGGTGCGACCTCTCTTGCAAAATGTATATATAGAAGTTCATTCTTCCTCATTCAATCATCAAGCAAGTTCGAGCATTTCTTCTCTTCCAAGTGCAAATTCTTCAAGGGCAGATCAATCAAGTGCAGACTGTGAATTATCAAGAGCAAATAGCGAATTTCTTAAGGGTAGATCTAAGTTACAAGGAAGTGAGTTACAAGGAAGTGCTGATTACTTGTTATCATTGCATCTTGTGAAGGTGCTGCATATCGGCCTTGAGATTGGCCTCATTGTAAAGAGAATTGTTGCCATTATTGATATATAATAAAGAGATATTTGTTGCTAGGTTTTTTCTCCCTCAGGAGGAGGGTTTTCCCAGGGTATCTGTTGTGTCTTTGTGTTGAAATTTTGAATTAATTTATGTGCATTCAATCTGATCATTAAAATTTAACATTACTAAGTCCACATTTTAGCCCAACCTTATAGTGCTTATGGCTGTGATTGCAATTAGAGTGTTTTTTAAGCCATTCACACAAAGAAGCGCAATAGGTTGATTCAAAAGCACTCGAATGGCTTTGTCTGTGCGGTACAACCTTTGATTGCATGAAAAGAAGGTACAAGGGCAAGATTCACATGAAGCACTTGGCCTTGATGACATTGACCCATATTCAAATTGGATTGTTGAGCCTAATGATGTTGATGTGGATTCCTTGTTAACTAATGTTGAGTTAGCTAGGTTGGAGGAGGCAAAAGGCAAGGTTGGTCATCCATCAGGAGTAGGTTCCTCACATACACAACTTGAACCTATCATTATGGATGAGGCACATGTTGAGGCTCCTATAGGGGATGTTACAGCTATACCATCTACTTCAGCAACACCCGCACAGCAGCAACAAACTTTTTTAACTTTTAGTTGTAGACAAAATTTATGATTTATAATTTCCATTGATACTGAAACTTGAAGTTCATATGCATTCAAAGGTTGAACTTGTTTTTTAGTCTATAATATGTACTAAACTCAAATTTTGGTTTATATATGATGGAAATCAGTAACACGCTCTACAAATTCAATATATATGTGTGTTTCTAAAGAATGTTTTTTAAATTATGAATTTTCAAATGTTAATAAATTTGCCAAGTTATGCCGAGTTTTTCCTTGAGTTTTTGTCAAGTCCCAAGTCTTTACAAAATTTGGATCTGCCAAGTTATTACCAAGTCCAAGTTTTTCAGCTATGGTTCTTGGCATAAAAATGGATGCTAGATATGAGATGAAGATGAAGCCTCCAAGAGAAAACAGGTGAAACCAGTATTAACTTAAACACAATCCATTCCAAAAGGATTTAACAAATTGTTGTAAAAGAGTACCTCTATGCCAAATAAAATTGTACTTGCTCATAGCACAGAAAGCCAATCCTATTCAAATATATAGCTAAATGCCTTGAGGCTATTACTTTATGAATTCTTTGGATGAAGATGATCATCACCATAGATTGCGGACTCTGTGGACTCGGGAGTCCCGACCCTGGCCGAGTCGACTCGCCACGGACTAGGGAGTCGAGTCCAGGAGAGTCCTGGGTAGGGACTCCCGAGTCCAACCTGGAGACTTCGGCGGGAGATCCCCAGAGTGGAGACTCGAGTCCGACCACCGAGGAGACTTCGGCCGAGTCACAGCCAGTCTATCGGGCTCATTCTCTTGGTGAGAGTCAGAAAATGGGTTAAAACCCATGTTTTTTTTGTTTTTTTGTTCATTTTTTGACTCTCACTTGTGAAAACCAGGTCTGCAAATTGCTTTGGGGTTGATAGAAGAAAGGAGATCGAACTAAAAAGGTCAAAATAGAGCAAGGTAAGTGATCTAACAATTCTTTTTGTTTGTTTTCTTCAATTTTTTTGCATTCAAAATAAAAAAATCAAGAAAAACAAGGGGAAATGCTGCCAATTTTTTTTCTATTTTCCTTAATAGTCTAATTCTTATTGTTTCTATTTTCTAGCTTGGTTTTGCATTTTTTTTCTTTTGCAAATGTTTGAAACTTTGAAATTTTGAATCACATTTATTTGCTGATTTTTTAGCAAACCCTAGCTGATTTTTTTTTCCATTTTGAACTTGAAACAGCAATGTCTTCTTCAAATCCAAAGGAACTAAAAAAAGACCTTGCATGGAAGTATGGAATTCCAAGAAATAAAAAAGGTGAATTGACATGTCATGAATGCAACAAATGGATGACAGGAGGAATAAACAGATTAAAATACCACCTTGCTAGAATACCTAGGCAAAATGTGGAGGGATGCAAGAATACTACTCCTGAGATTATTAGAGAGATGAGGGCCCTTCTTGTTGAATATGAGCTTAAAAAAGAGGAAAGACAAAAAACAAAGGATGCCCTAACAGCAGTGATGAGTGGATCTCAATCCCAATCTACACCCTCTATGCCCCATGGTGTTGCAAGTCCAAGCTTCCGTGCTCCACATTCATCTTTTGGTGAGAGTCCTGATGGTTCCTTTTCTACTGCTAGTGCTAGTCAGGGTCTTTCATCAGGACCAAATTTTTTTATTCCACGTAATGTTCCAGGAGCACAACCTTCACTTGAACGTACTGGTTGGAATAAAGAAAAGCATCAAGAAGCTAGGATGGCTACTGCAAACTTTTGGTACTACAATAATCTACCTTTCAATGTTGCAAACAACCCATATTGGGAAGGTTTGGTGAATGCCCTTACAGTTGCAGGAAAGGGGTTTAAGACCCCATCATCTAAAGATTTGAGTGGGCCATTGCTAGAGGAAGCCGTAAAGAATACACGGTTTGTGGTTGATGAGCAAAAAAAAATTTGGCGAAGAAAAGGTTGCAACATTTTATCTGATGGGTGGATAGATGGACGAAATAGAACTCTCCTTAACTTTTTAGTGGCCTCTAATGGTGGATTGGTGTTTCTAAAATCAATAGATGCCTCCCATGAAGTTAAAAATGCTGAGACTTTATGCAATCTATTAGATGGGGTGGTCCAGGAGGTTGGAGTCGATAATGTTGTCCAAATCATCACGGACAACGCAGCTGCATATGTAGCTGCAGGTAGACTACTTATGGAGAGGTATCCCACAATTGCATTGTCTCCATGTGCTGCACATTGCTTAGACCTATTGCTAGAGGACATTGGGAAGATTTCATGGGTCAAAAGTGTGGTTGAAGATGCAAAAAGTGTTACAAAATTTATCTACAACCATACTTGGGTGCTTTCTTTGATGAGAAAATTTACAAATGGCAAGGACCTTGTGCGACCTGGAGTGACACGATTTGCTAGCCACTTCCTCACATTGCAAAGCATTCTTGGTGCCATTGGTCATCTCAAACAAATGTTCGTGTCCGATGCTTGGAAGGAGTCCTCATTTTCCAATAGACCTGAAGGGGAGAGGATTGTTGCCATAGTTTTTCATGAGACATTCATCAAAAATGGAGAGGAGTTGATGGGGGTAAGTAGCAATCACACAAAAATAAGTTATACATGATAATCTATTTGCTGTTTTTTTTTTGAGGGGTTAATTTTGTTATGATTTAACATTTGTTTTCATTTTTTTAGGTGACAGAACCTTTGGTGAGGGTTCTTCGTATGGTGGATGGAGATGGCATGCCAATGGGGTTCATCTATGAGGCCATGGATAGGGCCAAAGAGGCCATATCACGTTACTATGGCGGAAACAAAAAGAAATATGAAATCATATGGCGTATCATTGATCGGAGTTGGACACACCAACTCCACCAGCCGATCCATGCCTTTGCCTACTTCTTGAATCCGAAGTTCTACTTCTCGGACACATTTAAGGCGGATGAGGAGGTCATGGAAGGTCTTGTCATATGCATTGATAGGATGGTGCCTGATCCTGAGCTGAGAGATAAAGTGCTTGATGAGTTGGAGGTGAGATTTGTTACATCTTATTTATGAATTTGCAATGTTGAGCCTTGACTATCTATGAATTTTCTATATTTGATTTACTTTTTCTTTTATCTATTCAAGGTCTACAAAGGTGCAGAGGGGAGACTCTTTTCCTCCCAACAAGCAATTGAAAGGAGAGGAAAACAACAACCAGGTAAAAAATGAAATCAGAAACTTGATTCTTACATATAGATTGTTTAAAGTTTAAACTTTACTTTATTCTTATTTCTTAATACTTATATTTTTTAAACATGTTTTTGTAGATCTATGGTGGGAGAACTATGGTGCTAGCACACCAAATCTTTAAAAGCTAGCCATACGTGTCTTGTCACAGCCATGCAGTGCTTCTGGGTGTGAACGGAATTGGAGTTTATTTGAAAACATTCACACAAAGAAGAGGAATAGGTTGACTCAGCAGCGCCTAAATGATTTAGTTTTTGTTTGGTACAACCTTCGCCTTCGAACTAGAAAGGTGGAGGGTGTTTCACACGAGTCCATCGACTTGGATGACATTGATCCATATGGTGAATGGACTATTGATGAACAAAATGATGAGGCTGATGTCTTCCTTACTGATGAGGATCTTGCTCAATTAGAGAGAGCAGCAGCAGAAGAAGAAGCAGCAAGATTGGATGCCATGGACGACAATGAAGACAGATTCGAATATCATGTTTCCCCTGCTCGATCTCCTAGTCCTCGTTTGGATACTATAGCACGGGCACCTTCTAGTTCTAGGCCTCCAAAATTGAGTACCATTGGGAGGGGAAAAAGGAAGATGTAGATTACATGTGGTTGTTAATGTTTTCCTCTTTTTGACATGATTATATGTAAACATTTATAAATTTATGATGCTGTTCTACATTGAAACTATGAGTATTTGATGACTATGAATGATGAAATTTCAATTATTGAGTGTTTGATGATCATATGACATGTGTAATCTTTGAATTATAAGTGTTTGATAATCAAATTAGGCTCTTATGTTCTCTAAATGCATTAATTTGTTCTTGTTTTTTTGTAGAACTATGGTTTTTTTTGCCAAGTCCCACGGTAGCCTTTTCCCGAAACTGCGGCCGAGTCCCGAGTCCGAAAGTCATATTAAGCCGCCAGTCTCATGAACCGAAGCTTCCAACCATGTGTATGTATGTATGTATGTATGTATGTATGCATGGTCGTATGTATGTATAGATAATAGGCATGCCTGTGTAAGGGTGAGTATTGTAAGCCTAGAGCTAATTGATAATGGTTATACATATATATGTATTATATTCGATTATGTAATAATGATTAATTCATGATTTTAGGATTAATTAAAGTAATTAAATTATGATTTCAAGATTATGTTAATTAAAGGTAATTAGACTATGATCTTAGATTCATACCTATTTTATGGTTCCAAAATCATGACTAATTCATCTTGTGAGGGTCATTTATAGGATTCTAATATATTGTTCAAATATGATCAATAACTCATGCACATTCTCACTTACATCTTATGATGGTATTTTCAAACCTGAGTTTAATCAATTTACTATGTATATTTGTAATCAGTCATTTGCTTGTATTATTATGTTCATGTTCCACCATGGTGGGAAAGAAGGATTATAGAGGGAATGTTGCAAAGGGGTCTCTACTAGATACACCACCCGGGGGGGAACAAGATGAGTACACGAAGGGGTCTCTACTAGATACTGCCTTTGGGTCTAAATTGATCACCGCAATAACCATTGTAATCTTGCCCTCCCACCATGGTGCAACAAGAGGGGAGGATTAATTATGTGGAGTGGAAAGCGTTTGGAAGGACGAGGGAATTAGGATCGTTCCTAGACCGACTCATATGAATGGCATGCGCCACATGAGGTCACGGAAACTAAGGCACCCCATCAATCACGCTTGTCCATACTTCTCCCCATGGTGGGCACTTTGAGGTAAGGTAATAATCGGGATAGTAAAGCTACCATGGGATTACTAATGTTGAAACACGGTGCTTCTCTTGTTAGGTTATGGTTGTAATTGATATCTAACTTGTTTGCAGGATTAAAATCAACCAAGGTACTCTCTAGACCTTTTATTCACTTGTGAAATTGATAACTTAAGTTAGAATTAGTATAATCCCCGCTAGGGACATTACAGTTGCTGCAAGTGAATTTAGAACTTCAATGCACACCTTTTTTGTTGCTGCAAGTTCCTTCATTCAATTAGCTGAAAGTGAAACTCTATTGTTGCAAGTGGAGACAATACATTAGGTGTACAATATAGTTGCTGCCAATTTGGCTGATGCTATAAGAGCAATCCTCCTCCTCAATTGCAACAAATTAAGTTAGCACTAAAGGGTCCCCTTACACACATGCACATGAAATTCTATTTACCAAATCAACTCAAAATTCAGCCAGTAATACATAAATAAACAATCCCGCAAAATAACTTAAAAAGACCAAGACACTTAAGAGGCTTCAACTTTCATACACTTAGACAAATCAACATGAATACAATTTAAAACATGATACATTCATCATCACATAGGGAGTGCAAAATGTATGTATAGTACTTATGTCCTAATCTTGTACAGGCATATATAGAGTAACTTCCCTTGTTCTTGGGCATTACTTAGCAGACTTTTACTATCTCTAAGATAATCAGGAATCTGGGATTGAAAGTTCTCCTTTATCACGTTCCAGCCTCTTCCTTGATTGTCCTAATATATATAGTGTTGCAAGGTGTGCACCCTTGGTCTCCTTGTGCTGTGCAGTGCATTGCTCAGGTTTGTGACATGGCTTAACCGCCTCCTGTGGATTCATTAATTCTGACGGTTGTATCGGGCATTAACAAGTCGATCTTTTGGTGCAACAACAACCGTCTATGCAACAATTGGTATCAGAGCTTGGGTCATGGGTTCGAACCCCTCGCTTGTGCTGGGGGGGGGGAGATTGTTGCGGTGTTGCAAGGTGTGCACCCTTGGTCTCCTTGTGTTGTGCAACACAATGCTCGGGTTCGTGACATGGCTTAACCACCTCCTATGGATTCATTAACTCTGGCGGTTGTATCAGGCATTAACAGGTCGATCTTTTGGTGCAATGGCAACCGTCTATGCAACATATAGCTCAACAAAACATTCTTTGGGCTTCTCCTTTTGGGTTCATTCCTGCAAAAAATTCCCCTTGTCCTTTCACACCTACTTGTTGAACTATGACTCTCGGACCAAATTTGGGCTCCTCTTGCGTGCTGCTTGCCAACCCATCCTTCTTTACAAATGACTAGTCTTTTCAGGATCCCTTGTCTGCTATGCACCTAGCTTCCTTCATCCCTGTTACTCACTAACTCTTTTTCTCTTTTTCCCATGTGGCCCTTTCTTCTTCCCTTTGCTTTTCCCGACTAGTTCCTTTCTGATTTTGGTGCTTTTCTTCCGTTGCGTACCTTGTGTACATGTTTGAGATTTCACCTTTCTTGCCCAACAATTGAACACTTGAATGCCAAAGGGAAAGGGTCAATGTGGTCTCCAAATTTGAATTGGCTCTTTCTTGGGCAATCACTAGCTTGTACGCCCAACCAAAGCCATACAAAATACTAACAAAACCAGCAATAAAAGAACAAAGCAAGAAAACTATGCTGTGATCATGCATATGAGTTGAATAGCTAGGTGATGCCCCTGCATCAAGTTTGGTTTCCATATTGAAGATAAATGGTCTCCAGTTAGACATAGAAGAAATAGCTGCCCTTGTGCTGAAACCCAATTGCAAGGATTGTTGTCCTCACATTTGATGGACCAGGTAAAATTGAGCCACATCTATGTATCTATAAACTTGATGCATATTTTAATATGCATTCCATGACTAATCTATAGAAAATGCAGTTTGCATCACTACATGTGGAGAGGACTATGTATGATGGGTGGCATCATCATGACATGGATGTTCAGGATGGTCTCAAAAAGGGTGACTCTTATTGGTAGGATTTCTCTTCTCTGACATATTTGATAAAAAAAACCAGTTATGATCACTACGTAGAGTTATAGAATTCATATCTAGAACATACTTTGTTGATGATTATAATAGACATTTGAAAACTGTGCATGCCAATTTGAGGCATCCGAACATCTAGATAAACCCACATGTTTGTTTATGGTCTGAATGATGAATTAAAGGGATATGTTGAGGCTCTTCAATCAGCTGACTGAGATGGAGCTATTATGCAAGCTAAATCATATGAAATATTGCTCAAAAGCAAGATCTGAAATAAAAAAAATTATACACTTACCAAAAACCAGCCTAGCTCAAATAGAACAATAGCCAATATTGATACAAAGTGAGCATGTAATGTTGAAATGTATGCTGATTAAGTACCAAGAGAAGATTTTGGGAAGCAAGGCAGTTGTTTCTCGTGCAATAAGAAGTGGGCCCCAAGGCAGAAGTGCTGGATGAGTTGGATAACAGCTAGGAAGAACAAGCTTAGATTGATGCAGGCATGACACCTGTATTGGATACATCACCAAGCTAGCCAACTTATCAGCTCATTGCAACTTTGGTTGCTATTAGAGAGTATCATCATATCCTACACTGAGAGTAGAAGGATGTATTAAAAGGACACGGATCATAGAACTCATTGATTCAGGTAGCAGACATAATTTCGTGGATTCTAAACTTGCTCTACTGATTTACATATCTGTCCATGTCCACCTTTAAAAGTTAGTATTGTTGAGGCGATCAGATAACTTGTGAGGAGTATTTTGAGTGTATGATCTTCAAGATGGGATCTTATTTAATGATATTTTCTTTTTATAAAATACCTTTGCAGGGTGCTGATATAATATTGGGCATATAATGGCTTCATGGGAATTTTGTATGATCTCTTATTGAAACTTATGCAAGAAGCTAAATAACTTGTAATTATGGGCTTTCAACCACCTAAATGCTCTATCATGTCAGCGCATAAAATGCAGAAGCATATTAATCAAAGTAACCCATGTTATATATGTGTATGTTTTTATAGATATACATCTAAGTTGCCGGTTCTGGTACAGGACCGGGCACAGGTATGGGATACGTGTATGCCGTTATGGCAAATTTTTTTCCTTGGGTATGGTACATTTGGGTACGGCTGTATATATATATATATATATAATTAAAAATATACAAAATTGTAAATACATTTGATAGTATGAACTAGGATACTTCATCAATCATCAGTCATCATTAAATCTAAAATCATTGATCAATGCTAGTGATAAACTACAAGCCTATAAAGATAAATCATAAATGCCAATTGATAGTTCAAAATTCCAATACATATGTCATACTCATATATTAATATCATAATCATATATGTCTCTCTAGTCATGATTCAAATGAAAATCATTACAATTATTCATCAATCATCAAAAGGATCTAGATCAAATTCATCATTTGGTTCGACATCATTTGAACCACAAGCAAATGCATTGCCACTTGTAGTAGGTGCATCATTTACAAGAGTCTCAACATCATCATCATCATCATCATCATCATCATCATCATCATCATCTATAGTGACTCTAGCAAGCTCTGCAATAGATGCATCCAAGGGGCTATGTCCCAATTCTTCATTGAACCATCCTTGTACTCATCTTGCTTATGTGATAGAAGACGCAAGTTGGAATGGACATAAACCAAGTCTTTTGCTTTTTTTGCAGCCAACCAGTTACGGTTCACTGAGTGTGTTGAACCCAAACCAAATTTTTTGCTTCATCAAGGCATTTTGCTTAAAATAGTCTAAACCTTGCTAGAATGATGTCAAATACAGTTTTTGGGCAATATCAAGCATGGAGTTTTTGTTAATGTTTTGTCAGTCAAAGGCAGTATCCATTGATTAGAACCTGAATCAGAGGCTCAAAGCAAAGCATTTCACGGTGGAGGAGCATCTCACGACGACACTTATACTTTTAAATAGTCATTTCAGTGGCTAAAATGATGATTTCAGTGGTTAATTCTTGAAGATTTCTCAAGGAAAAGCAGAATTGCGCCCCTGTAGCCCAGGGGTGCCCTTCTTTTTGAAGGCCTAAATTTTGTGATAAATGCTCAAGCATACAGTCAATCTCTTCGAAATTGGTCTGCCTATCCGATGAGCTATCCAGCGAGGCTTTCCGAGACTCGTAACTCCGATAACTGACGACATAAGTTGAAGATTCCAAAGTTGTAGTTTGTAAAAGCTTATCTTTTTCCAGCTTTTGCGCCCTTGTAGCTTGAGGGCGCACCTCTTTAAAGAGGGTTAGATCTTGGTTTTCTTGATGATTGATGCAGTCAATCTCTTCACGACTAGTCTGCCTGTCCGACGAGCTATCAAATGCAGTCATCCGAGTCCCAGAGCTCCGGCAGTCAGTGTCAGAAGATGAGCTTATGGAGTGAGCTCACATCACAGAGCTTCCTTAAATGGTGAAACGCGTTTTCGGTGTGCCTGTAGCTCAGGGGCGCCCTTCAAAATGACCCTTGAGATGATAGAGTTTGCTGATAAGGTCTTCCTGACATCTGTGCTACTCTAGTCCGGCTTCGTGATGCACCAAGTTGCCTGTTAATCTGACATTCTGAGAGATCGTGGCAGAGGTTCTACCAGGCACGTAATTTCACGGGCGGACTGGCATATAAATTTCATTGTATTTCTGTAGGCTAGAGGCGCCTATCCTTCAGGCCTGTCAGATGAGGTTATTGACGTTCAAAGTCTTCACGAAACTTGAGCATAATTGCTCCATCTATTCAACGAGCCCAACCATCAGCCTTCGGGATTTGGCAAATGCTCATACGTGCGAGGTCTTTGAGGAAATACTGTAAAACGAAGACAGCTCAAAAGATGGCCAAGTCTGGTCGTCTATTCCATCTTGGGAAAGGCGCCTTTCTATTTGAGGTCTTAGAAGCAGTTTTCTTGCTTCGTCACCTCTAGAGACATCTCTCGTAGATCCTTCTGGCTACTCATCGAAACAGACGGTGCTCGAATCAGGTCATTCCAGCTCTTGGTATCAGAGGTCAAAGTAGGGCATTTGGTTGAGAGTTGCACTTTCATTAAAATGGTGTTCGTGCCTTTTCAAGCCAGGGGCGCTTTTACTTTAAGGGTCCTTAATGCACCTTTCAGATGTCGTGCGTATATTCGTTGGATGCAGAATACTCCTAGTTATGCAGTGAGCTTGGTTGCCTGTCAGCAGGGTTCACTGTTCGTCGTCAGCAGCTGTTTAAAGCGTCAGATGGCAGTTTGGAGAAATGGTTAAGTCTGGTACCTGAAAATCAATTTAATCAAGGGCGCCTAATTCTTTAAGGTGTTAAATGATGGATTTTGCAGTGATCACTCCCAGCAGACATTTCTTCCTTGCTCAGCAGGCTTCACAATGAATATACTTGTTCAGTCTCAGCATCACCCGGTCAGCCAGGAATCAGTGTCGAAGATGGCCAGTTGTAACTTTGTACTCAGCTACAAAGTAGGAAGTTAATAAAAAGCATGATATCTTAAGCAAATGGATGCCTATGAGGTCAGATGAGGACTTTTTGAAATCAGTGAAGTTCGCCGGTGAATCCAAGTGCTTTACTTGGTTTGTCAACTGATGTTAAATAATATTTAATATTTATTCTTGCATATTTAAAGCATTAATGGCAATTTTCTAAAGATGGCGCCTTTGCAAATTGCATGATAAATATTTTTTATTATTATTTATTTCCGGACTCAGTGTCAGTATCAGTGTAACAGGAAGGGGTCCAATCATAAGTCTTCTATTTTAGTTAAGGTTTTGAATCTTGCAGTGAACAAGATGGTGTGAATTTTCCTTATTTAAGCATGGCGCCTATCATTAATCATTCACACGGCGTAAGAGAAATTCGTATTTCTTCAAGAGCAAAGGCAATTTTACAAGTAAAGGCGAATTTTCAAAGCAAAAGCGAATTCATCATCAACAATCAAGGGCGATTTCATTAATTCATTCTTTTTGCAGGTTAAAGTTCATATTCATCAGCAAATTTGAAGAACAGGGGCGATTTTCACAGAAGAAAGAGCTTATAAAAAATGTCTTTCTCCTCTTTGTTTCTCAAATTTCTCTCAAAATCCAA
>VDFB02361548.1:0-29058 GCA_007258455.2 Sequoia sempervirens
TTCTCCATTTATAATCAGAGCCCTGCATAAAATAATAAATTAGGCTCATACAAATGACTCAATACTCATAGTAATATGAAAATCCCCTAAATTCCTCATAATGATTACTCAATCCCCTCTAACTTCTCACCCCTCCAATCATCAAAATTAAAAAAACAATAATACGTTTGTATAATTCTTGTCTCTATAATGATTGTTTGATCATGATTCAAATGACTCCCAAACCTTTGAACTCCTCTACCATCACATATTTACACAACCATGCACATTAAATATCCTCCCCATACTTGAGCTTTATTCATAATTATAATGGTCTTATTCCTCTTTCGGGCTTAAATGTAAATCTCATCCCCCCAAATTATTTTTTCTTCAAATTTACCATAGAGATTATAAAAATATTAAGTGACACGGAGCCTTTGTGGGAAAATTCACTTGAGAGGGAGGACAAGTGTAGAAGAGTGATATTTGCAGAGATAGTAATGTCCTATGCTATGCAGAAGTGGTAGCTATAGGCCCCAAGGTGCGGGAGTTTGTGTGAGAAATGTTGTACAAAAATGGCAGTGAAAGAGAGCCAACTTGCACAATAGAGTTCGAAAGCCCAAAATCTATTATTGCATTTTTGTGCTCTATTAGTACATCTTTCTATTCTCACCTCCATATTCATTGTCTCATTGAAGGGGGTTGGCTAGTGTATTGCTTACTGCATAGGGAGTTTCTTTTCCAATGCAGGATTAGATCGAATATTATCAAAGGTCAGTTTTGCATTGGCACCCATTGAGCTCACTAAGTGACCAAATACCTACATAATGTTATGGCCACCTCCCAACACACATCATCCATCAACCTCACTACCATTATCATGAATGAAAACAAGGGACCCTTCCCTCCATTTTATATCATTATCTAAGCATCTGCAACATTTCACATCATAACCACCCCATGATCTCATCAAAATTTATGTACTAAAAATGCCCCAAAATTCCTTCATTTCAAAGAATCTCCATTCATAGGTATGAGGCATGCAAGATCTTAATGCAAATAAGCTAGAAAATGAGGCTCCAAATTCTATAGTCCATGAGAATGCGAGCAGTATAGGCCAAAAGGTGCAGGAAGATGTGGTGAAGTTGTTGTTGTGAATAGCTGAGGAGATAGTGACTCCAATGACATGGAGATCAACCCAAAGGAGAGGTAGAAGAAGAATATGAAACATTGCTTGGCATAGCTGCTAACAACAATTAGAGGTGACGTAGCCTTCTATCACTTCCTCACATCACTCTCTCACACTATCCCACCCTTTATGAGTCAAGTGTGACTAGCATCTTTGGTTCTATAGATTGATCAAGAGCCCATAAGATGAATGCAAAGGATGATTCTTCACACAGTCACATAATTTATGCAACCTATTGAAATGAAGAAAACTATCATCAAACACTAGGGCTACGATGTGTCACACAACCTAGTCATGATTACTTCATAACTTGTCTATATCAAAAATTTAACCATCTAACCCCCCATGTGATCATGTATTCCTCGAGCATCATCTTCACATCCCTAGAGTTTTTTCCATCTAAATTATTATAGCATGAGGATTGTAATACTCCCTTTTTGTCTTGAGATGTTCCGTGAAAAAATCCCTCCTAAGGGCATTGGTTCACTCTTTTACACACCCATCACTCAAATTACCGGTTTCATGGATCGGGCGAGATCAAGTGCCTCTTGAATGTATCTAAAGGTTTCATATTAGATCATCCTACACCTTCATTTGAGATCCTAAGAAGCATGCAGGGTCAGCATTTTGTTGTTAATGTCTTACTTTCTAAAAGAAATCAATATCACTTTGAATCCCTTGCAGCTTCATTTGTCGAATATTCATGATATTTTACCAAACACCACTTGTGAATTTCTTGTATCCTTAATGCTCATCTAAGAGGATAAATACTCACACACCCTACGTAAGAATGTCACTTGGGAAAGATGGTGAGAAAGGCTACGGGCTCCACCTGGTGCAAGTCTGTGAAAGTGCATGTGGAAGAGGGATTGCGGGAAGACAATATTAGATGGCCATAGGCATTGGCATGCACATCCTCGACCTCCACAAAAGAAGAGTCTATAATGGCCTTCTAAAGATCAAATCCTTTCTTTGTTTGAAAGAAAGTGCCACCCTCTTGAGAATACCCATGGACCCATGATCAGGTACATATTGTACTAATATTAAATGATGCACAATCCCCACCAATGCTCAGATTAGAAGCTATGTTGACATTTTCATTATTCTGCTACCATGCTTCAACAAATTGGATGCAGAAAATGACATGTGGGAAGCTGTCAAGTATGGGCTACAAAAACCAACAATAAGACCAATTTCCTCTATAGAATAAACATCAACAACCTGCAAGAAGGATGGTGCAGGAAATAGGGATGGGAATGTCATTTGTGAAAGGTGGGAAAAGTTGTGGGCTTTGCAAATGGAAATTCCACAACATCGAACACGGAGAAAGTCTTGCAGAAGGATGGGGTAGAGATGCCTTAAATAGTAATGAAGGAACAAGGGAAGTCTAAATTAAAATACCTGCCGATGTGATGAAGCTTGGGACTTGCACACAAGATCAATTTATGGGGAGTATGACACTTAGAGCTTGGTATGACATAGTCAAGTCTCATCATTTCAATAGAACTTTGTTATCCCCATGCAATGAACATCTCTAGATTTTTTGCATCCATTCTTGTTAGTTTCTAAAAAATTATTGTAATATAGCTACTGGTTCCTTTTCCATAAATTTTATAGGGAACAATGAAAGGCCAATATGTAGACCCCCTCCCCTAATCCTTATTTGGTCTTATATTCTCATACTTGGTGAGATATAGTGAATGCAAAAGTTAGAATGCTTAGGCCTTTCCACGAACCATTCAGTGTTGTAAAAGTTACCCCTTGCCGCTATTTGAGTTTAATTCATGAAACATCAAATTCATTAGGCCTCCCTTCTACCACTAAATCATGACTTTAGGTTTGCTATTATTATTATTGTGTGACTTAATGTTATTAATATCCTTAAGCTCTTGGCTAGATGAAGCCTACCATCAGAATTTTGTCTTTGCAAAGAATTGGAGGGGCACAAACATTTGATACAGAGGCTCATAGTGGGTAGACCATGTGGATAAGGAAGAGTGGGTGTCACTTGAGGAAATTCCATTAAAACAGTAGTACAGGTGATGATTTTGATGACGTAAGAGCCCATAGGGAATGGGTAAGTGTGGGTAAATAATATAAGGGTGCTACTTGGAAATGTTGTTAGAACAATGAAATGTTGACAGAATTCCACCTAACTACATTTGCAAGAATACATTATGGAGGTTTACTATGGACAAGCTATAAGAGAATGTCATTGTGGAGGAGGGATGAATAAAAGCCTCTATGAACACTAAACCTGCATCACCTTAATTATTTGATAACTTCCTTAGCCTGATTCAAAAGCTTTCATGATGCCTCCCCCCCTTAGCTTTATCAACATCCCTTTTACTAAGTCATAAGAAAGGGAACGTGAAAGTTATATGAATATTTGTGGAACCAATAAGATGACTCATTAATCAAATAGGTTGAAAGATATAACTACTTCATTCTTTTCCATCTCTTAATTACCCTACCTCCCTCTCGAGCTCATGATTTAGACTCTATTCGGTCTTTCTACAATTTTCCATTCGTTTTAACAATTATCACCTTGGCTAATTATCTTTAGAGTACATCACGAATTCCTGTGATGCTTTGTTTGGCTAAACTTGCTAAAGTTCTCTCAAGTCATGATTTGTGGACTATAAAGTAGGATGGTGTGGGGTTGGCATGCCTGGCCGCTATGACATGTTAGATAATGGCTTTGGAGGGACGAATGTCCACAGGCAATGGTCCGCATAAGCAAACCTGCAACAAGCCCATGAACTTGAATTATGTGTTAACATTTTTTATGATTTACAAAGGGAGACATACATTGTAGAACCTACCATGTGGGATGACGTGAACAATCAACCATTACTAAATGACAATAGAGGAGGGGTTGTCCACATATGATGAACCGTAGAGGCCAACTTGCAACAACTTTGACTTAGAATTTTATTTAGAAGACTCCAAAAGGTGGAGAGGGAAATGATGTGTGTGGAGTCCACAATATGGGAGGACAAGTTGACCCTACTACTAAACAACAACAATAAGATGATAGTGAGCCACACATAGTAGTCTGCATAAGCATTTGGACCTAGAAAAAATTTTAAATGATGGGGCTTGGTCCATTCTATGGTGGTGATAAATGTAGGTACTACAATGAGAAATGGGGTGAGGGTTGGGTCACCAAATAATGGTTATGAGGAGGGAAATGGTGGGAATAGAAAGACCAAGTATGCAACCGACCATGTGAGTGGAACTTAAGGGTCAGCCACTAACTAGTAGTAGGACACAAGAGGTAACCCACATGAGGCAATCCATAGCTGCAGGTCCGCAAGGCTTGAAGGATGCGACAATAAAGTTTGATGTGGGACTCACCCTTCAAGCAGACGTCTGAAGTTAGTCGTTAGTCGAATGATGAAGGGATGGAGGCATTACACAAAGGGATACCCACAACTGTGGGTCCACAAGGCTTGGAGGACACCAGGGCAACAAACTAAGGGAAACCCACAAGGCTATTTCCACAAAAGAAAAAGACTTAAGGAAATTCAGGTGGGTGAATTTGGTCAGGGGGAATTTGATCATTTTAAGGAATGTGACCAACTCAGGCTTAGTAATAGGGGAATGAAAAATGAGGCAGAGGCAACAGTGGCCTACTAGAAGCAACAACAACCCACTGGAGTGGAAAAGAGGGGGTCCCTACCAATGGCAAGGTGTGTGTGCAAAACATGCACAAAAAATGGTGACTCATTAGGGAAATGCTCTAGAGCATTTTGATGACAAACTGGAATCATGAACCCAAAATCTCTAGTTCCAATCTTCACACTAGGGCAAACAAACTAAAAACTCAACCAAAGGATCAAAATCACTAGTCAACCCAACCTTCAGTAAGCTGACAATCCAAGTGTGTGCAATTGTGTTAAATCCCATCCTTAAGTTACTGCAAGAACCTAAGATCTATCAAGTTAAGCTATGTAGTTTATTCCAACTCCAAAAGCATCTAGGACATTGCCTCACTACTAGTTAGGTGTTCATAGCCCTAACAAGGTTATCATTGTGATTCTCTCAAACATTTCTCTACTGCTAGCTGGGTATCCATAGCCTTGGTAGAGTTGCTCAGATCCCCCTAAAATGTTGAATTTTCCTTCGTTTGATTTTCATCATTTACTTCCCTTTTCTTTTACTCATTTAGTTTGATTCTCTTTTCTCTTCTTTTTGTTCAACCCACAAGTAGTGAATCTTGTACTTAGGGCTAAGAATCATAGTGGCACTGAAGTAGAATTTTAAATTTTTCACTTAAATCAACTTCGCAAAAAACCTATAGTGACCTCAGGATCTTTAAAGTTTGTGAGAGATATAAGATTTCATAATACATTAGGAAAATATGAGACCAATGGCTTATCTCCTTTGAACCAAACATCCAGGTCACTTGACGCTAATAGAAGACCTTCATTGTCCACTTTGAAAACTTGATTGAGGTTTATCAAAGAAATTCATAGAACAACGTAAGGCAATAAAATGATGGTTGTTGTGTACTTGATAGAGGAAAAGGGGACCTCGAGTAAAGCAACAAAGTAGAAGAAAATGAAAGCAAGTAGAAAGTGAGCACCTAAACTAACCAACATAGGACATTGAAAGCAACAACAAGGGGTAACTACTCTAAAGAAAACTAATCTAACAACAATGGGGAAATTAGAGTATGTACATGAAACCTACACTACTAAAATTAGACTATGTACAATGATATTTACAAAGGATCACGTTCAGGAAAGGAAAAATAACATTTACACTCATTGAGTTTTGTAATGCATGTACAAGTAGAAGGGAAATTTTTATAGTTCTAAGCCATGCAAACTCATCTTTATATTTAGAAAAATGAAGTTAAATGTTGCAAAATTTAAATTCAATAACATATATAGGAATAATCAACAGTTGAGGTGATTCATCAAACCCATGGTCAATCCATAATTTTTTTTGTCTCCCCTCATTCTCATAATCAAAATGATAACTGCAGCTATGAGTATTCATAGGAGCAAGGAGGATAGAACCTAGATGTCACCATGCGAAGGTTGGAACATTTGAAAGTTGAGAGCAAGAACTGCATCATCAGCCATTGCATTGGTAGCCTCTAGTGGATGCAATGGATGGTGTAACATCCCTCTTACATTCCAAATATGTACATCACCATCAAATTAATCAGGTAGCACACATTAGGAAGGTGTTGATGGTGTGTTCTACACAGCAACAACTTAGACAAGATACAAATATCCTATCTCTCTTTAAAGGTAAATCTCTATTAGCGAGCCTTAAGAGATAACCCTAAGGTCTCTAATGTCAGGTCTTGACAATGTATAAATAGCTCAGATAATATGTAAAAATTGTTGGTAATCACAAAGTGACCTTACAAAAAAATACTGAATCTTTGAACTTATCATATTTTTCAATATGGTGATACTTGAAATCCTAAATCTAACCCAAATGATAAAAGAAATAGAAAAAGGAAAGGGTTTTAGAAAGATTCCTAAAATTAATACTAGTCTTAGGATTAACAATGCAAATGATAAAATACTTGAAATGGACCAATCCCTTAGAAACTAACTCCTGCTTGACCCAGATGAATCTGCAATCTTACAAAAATAGTGCAATCTTCTAAGGCATTAAATATTTTTAGATCATGAGCATTCATCCAAAACAACCCTATTGCAATTGAAATAAACAAATATTCATAATTGAACTAAGCACACTGAATATGAAAGTCTAGGCTAACATTGCAAAGCAACTAACAATTAGCTAGCAGCAAAAAGTATAGACCAGGGATTGCTACAAACACTTCAAGCATCAAACCACAAACACTATTGAATCACTTCTAAATCTGAATCTAACATATATCCAATATTTCTTAAGCAATCTCAAGAGATAGAACAACAAGAACCATGCAAGATAAGTCACCACAAGAGAGATCACCAAAGCACAATGTCTTCAACTATATTGAATAATCCAATCAAAACAACAATTCCAGTGTTCTATGTTACAACACTTGCTTCAAAATAAGACTAACTCCTAGCTCTAACTCTTGCTATACTACTCAATTCGCTCCCAAGTAAAACTATCTAGCCCTTACAAATGAGGAAACATTCCATATTTATAGAAACTCCTCGAGATATGTTAGCCCAATTATGTTTACAATAGAAAATGCCCACAAACAAGTCGGCCCAAGAAATTCTAGAACAAAATAAAATAGCATTAAATGCTTGAGACTCATCCAGGTTGGCCTGGGTTCTCCAATGTAATTCAGTCCATTGCATGTGAAGAGTGAAGAAGGAATAATGGGGAAGCACAAATTTTGATGTGATATTGTATTAAATGCCCCCCTTTGTCCTTATCCTTTCCTATCTTATCTTGCACAATTGAAAATACCTTCTCCAAGTTGGCCAAATGTGGAATTATCAACACCTTAATTTTCCTCTCAATTGACTTAATATCATCCCTTAATTGCTTAATAACTTTATCCCAATCCATCCTTAGGGCTTGATATTTATCCATAATTGCAATGTAAGTGGCCACATCATCTAGTTATTGTTAGATAAATAGGCCATCAGTGACTGGAGAATATAATCACACCACCATTTCCTGAGTTGCTCTAATTAAAAAAGTTATGGTGCAAACCTTTTCCTTCCTATCATGATTTCAAAGAAAGAGATACATTTATTGTAAATATTTGTCAAGGTGACTTCTATTTTCCTCCCTTGCTTATGCATCTTCTTCAACATATTCTGCCTGATTTGCAAGGCCTCATGCCATTCCCAGGGTTCTATAACTTTTGGAGGAAAGATCCCATCACTGGCTAGTTTTTCCTTAGTGTACTCCATGATAGTCCTAGTTTTTTGCAGTAGGCCCTAAGTTGATAATTTGCACACTGTAATCACTACTAGTCACATCATCCTTACTCTTATTAGGCGCAAAATTTGTAATCTGAACCACTCTATTATTTGCTCCATCTCTTTCAATATTTGAAATAACCCTGGCTTTCTTCTTTGTTTTACTTTTTCCAATTTTGGCCAATAAGTCATCCCAATTCGAGAGAATTGCATCCACTACAACCTACTTACTCTTCAACTCTTTGTACAACCAAGCAGGCACTATGGATCCTGATTGTGAATTACCCTGCTCAACCTCATCTTGCTGACCCCTAGAGAGATCCTCATTCAGATTTTTCTTTTCAGGAGTCTCTTCAGCCTTATCTTCCATGTCACCCTCTAGATTCCCACACTCTTCATCATGTTCCTTTTCTACATGTTCTAGTGAAGGAGTCTTGGTGGGAACTTCCTCTCTCTCTCTGGAGGTCTATCTTCCTCCTAGTCAATGGGTGAGTCCTCATAAGTCACCAAAGGGTATTGCAATATCCTTTTTATTCTCTACCTTTGCATTGTAGAGTTCACCTTCTAAGAATTCTTCCTCTCCTTGATCTTGGCGATCCTCTGCATCCTTAGATTCACTTGGTGCATTATGAACTTCATAAGAAGGAGGGGCATCATCATGTTGTTCTATAGTAGGGGAAGCTAAGGGAACATCCTTCCTTGGAACACTATCCTTTGGAGAAGGATTTCTTGATCTTCTTGTGTATACCTGTGTTTTCTCTCTTAAACTTTCCACATTCACTACTAGTGAGTCAGTTTCTTCCTCTCCCTTGGAAAATTCCTTCTTTTGAGACAATCTCACTATTCTTCTCCTCTTAGGCATAGAAGCACTACCTTCGTTTCCATCTTCCTCAAGTTCCCCCTTTGAATAACTCTTTGCCTTTGAAGAATGTTTCACTTTCTTGGCTATAGGTCTCCTTTGCTTCTCTCCTTCCTCTGTTTGAGCACCCTTAATATTTATCTTGAAAGGAGAGCTCTCCTTAGCCTTACCCTTAGGGTCCTACTCAATTGACTCTTCAGAAGTAGAATGAGACTCCAAGTCTCCCATTAGGTAATAGATGCATTGCACACCCTCACTCTCCAATTCTAAAATCTTGTGCTTAAGCAATAACTTTGTGTATTTAATCACTCGAGCCATGACTTGTTCCAGTTCTGTCTTTTCCTCTTCTAGCCAGTCTATTTCTCCAATTGATTTATCCTTCACAACTTCATAATTATGGCCTTGAACCACATCCCCATCATCATCTATCTGGTCCAGGATGACTTTAACATTGTACAATCTAATCAAGTTGACTAGAAACCTAGAGAATTTCTTCTTTCAGATCTCAAACTCATCTTTTCAATTGGCCCAATAGTCTTCTATATCATCCTTGTGGTTGTACTCCCTGGTGGGCTTCTTTTGGGCTTCACTAGTTATATCAAATTTGGACCTTTTAGAATGGAAATATTGGCCTAGATTGCTTGTCTTCTCCTCAAAAAAATGTGTTGTATGTATGGAGGGGAAAGCCTCATTACTAACTATCCTGAGGGGAAAGTCATTTCCAAACCCTATTTTGTGCTTCTCTTTCTTGACTATGGCATCAAAGTCACATATCTGCCTTGTGACTTCCAGGAGTATGAAGTGGTCGGTAGGATACCTAGGAAGTCTGTAAGGGGCTCTCTAGCAACCATCTATCCTTATGTAAGAAAAGGTGGGGAGCTGTATAAACCAAGCCCCATACCTCTTGATCCACTCCTTAGCATTGTAAGATATTCTAGCATGCTCTGCACCTTGAAGCAACCTAGTGATGTACGTGGTGAATGCATCATTCACCCTCCTATAGCTTGAGCTTCCTAGGTGTAGTTGTGGATATAATTCATATATTACATCCTACCCAAAGGTGCCTCTGGTATCCAATCATTTGTATGGTTGGAACCTTGCAAGTGCATAAACTAAATATGAGGTCATAACAAAGCTCTTTGTCTATAACACATCGCATAGTTGATCATGTATCATGGCACTTATGATGCCTACCTAGTGATAATCATTATTCTGTTCCATCCTCACTATAACAAAGAAAATCCAGTTCTCAAAAACTCAAGCACTCTTCAAACCTATCACCCTATTGAGGAGTGTGATAGCATCATAGTACTCTGGTTTGAATTTTTCCCTGAATAATTGTTTTGGAAGCTTTGAGATGTGGGGCTTAGGTTTCTCCAACCAAGAATTGACCATCTATAGAGCCTTGTTTGAATCATCCTCAAAATAGTTCTTGGCAATATCCAAGTTTAGAGCCACCACATGAGATCTATCAGGCATGTCAAAGATCTGTGCCATACATATAGGAGAGAAGTTGGCCAACACCCTGCCTTGAGGGTCCATCACTCTTTGTGTACCTCTATCATAATGTCTAGCACATTCAAGCACCAACTCATAACATTGAATTGTAGGAGGAAAACTAGCCAAATGAGCCAGTCCTGAATCCAATATCCTTCCAACCAACAAGGGAAGGTTCTGTGCTACCATTCTTACTTTGAATTCTTCATAATCCCATTTGCCTACATTGGCATCACCTACTTCAGCCCAAATGGAGGAAAGCTTAGACTCAGGAACCTTACTCTTTATGTCCAACTTTATTCTCTTTGCTTCAAATATGGAGGATCCTTTAGCACTTAGGTTTGTTTGCCTGCCCATTGTCGTGCCAACTACCACTCTACTTGATTCAGCCTGCATCCAACAAGAAATCACAATAAATTCCCCTTTATAATATCAACATAGAGGTTAGCTAGCATAATCATCAGTTAATCAATCTAAGGTTTATGATTAAAATCCCTTAAATTTATCATAAAGTACAATCACTAAGAAATCCAAGATTTTGAGCCATCTGGGGAAATCAAGCCAAAGAGAAAATCTGAGAAATTCCCTACTAAGTGGATTTTAACAATTAAGTGTCAATATCAAGAATCAATCACCACAAAATGAAAGAAAATCATGCAACATCTTTTAAATTAATCATATCAAGCATGAGATGTCAAACACATAACATTAAATTCACTCATCCTTCAAATCCTTCATATTGTGAGAGCTTTTTAGGAAAATCCACCCAAGAAGGAAATCTACAAGGTATGTAAAATTCTGGGCTTTTGCACACATCCAGGAAAACGAGTGGACAAAGGAAAAAGAAGGAAATTCCAAAGGTGTGAGAATTTCGTGAAGACCTTGAAATCCTGAAAACTGTTATTTCTCTCGATCTCGCCTAGAATGATTCTGCGAAGACCTCAAAATATCAAAACCTGTTGTTTCCATTGGTTCTCAACATTCTCAGAGGAAAATTGGTGAAGATTGGTGATGCCCTAAATTTAACCATCGATTTCTTAAGCTTAAACCCTAAAATTCACCATTAACACAGGGGAGTTAGCTTAGATTTAGATTGCTTAGCTTATTAAAAATAGAAAAGGGTCGTTTGAAACATGCCTAAGTGAGTTTCACCTAGATGGAACCAAAATCACACATTTAAACTTTACTCATGGTCATTGATCAATCAAGCTCGACAACCCTAAAATAAAATCAAACTAAAGCAATCATACACATTGGGTCAGATTTGAAGATGAAGTTTCCATTCTCAAACTAAAAGATTAACCAGGGGGCGCATCCTCTAGACTTCCAAAAATTATGAAAACATTTGCAAAACCCTAGCTTTAAAATGCTCGATGCCAAACATGTAAAATCTAGACCCCACACATACTCAAGATGCTAAAGAATCATTCACATCCAACAATCAAAAGTAAGGAAAAAAATACATACCACTAATGAAGTGAATGCAATTATATTCAATGATTGGTAACAAGATTTGACATCCTAGCAAATAGCATCAACGATGATCATGCCCAAGAAAATCACCACCAAATTCAAGAATGCAAAATTCTGAACTTCAAATGAAGCCAAGCACCCAAAATCGAACATCCCAGATCAGTAGAAGACAAATGAAAAAACCTTAATGGCACAAGAATCCCCAGAATCAACTAAATACAAGATGCATAAATTGTACCATAGAGCATTAATTCCATTAACAAGACAACCCAAACCAAAATCTAGGAATTCGATGAGGTGTGGGAATTTTAGAGAAATTTAACTAACACATAATTCTGCGAAGGACCATAATCCCCAGATCATAGTGTAAGCTCCTCCTTGTTGGGTTTTCAAGGAAACCAGGGAATTTCGCTGAAGGAGGAAAATCTTGAAATCAAAGGAAAACTTGAAAATGGCTTAAAACTTAAGATTTTCAACCAATAACATAAAGGGATCATCGGCCCAAGCAAGATAAAATATTCGAGCACAAGTTGAAGCAAGAAAATCCTCAAAACCAAGGGGCCAAAGCACTAAAATGAAAACAAAAGAGGGTCCTTTCTTTTAGCGGGGTGTGTGTGCGAAAACTACACAACAAATGGTGACTCCTATTGGTAAAATGCTCCATAGCATTTTAGTGACAAACTGGAATCAAGAACCCAGAATCTCTGGTTTCAATCCTCACATTAGGTCACCAATTTGGTAGAGCTTCAAAAGTCATAGGAAAGCAAACCTTTCTTGTACCAAGGTCAAAGTGTGTGCATATGTATTCATTCCCATTTCCTTATTTGCAATAGGAACCAAACTTGGTATGACTAGGCTACGTAAAGATTCTAACTCCAAAATCATCCTGGATAGAGCCTTGCTGCTAGTCAAGCATCCATAGCCCCAACAAGGTTATTGTTGTGGTCCTCCCAAGCATAGCTCTATTGCCAGCTAGGCATCCATAGCCCCGATAGAGATACTTGGATACCCCTAGTAGGTTGAATTCATTCTTTTGATTTTCAATATTTTCTCTTTTCTTTTCTCTTTTGATATTATTTTCTTTTCACTTTTCTTTCCAACCTATGAACAATGAACTTCACACTCAGGGCTAAGAACCATAGTGGCGCTAAAGCAGAAATAAGATATTTCATCTAATCAGACTTAGAAAGGACCCCCATGCTCCTTTCAAATTTTAAAGATCTGTGTAAATATATGAGACCCAAATACATTCTAGATTTAACCTGGCCCATGATTCATCCACTCATGGCACTTAATACATATGACACTAAATAAAGGACTTTCACCAATTGACTCTGGAGAAAATAATTGGAGTTTGCAAGAGAAATATTTAGAACAAACCTAGATAATAATATGATTTCCATGCAGATGCATCACAACCAAAAGAAAATAGGAAAACCTAAGGAAAGTTTAGAGAAAAGGAAAACCAAACCAAAAGAAAACCTAAACTAGCCAACAACAACAAACAAACAAAGTAAAGCAAAAAGGGAAACCTACTCTAACTATGTAAAAGAAAAGAGTTGTAAACCACTCAGGATTGGAAGTAATGCTTTACATACTACCCATTGACGAGCAGTGGGATATCCTCTCTAGTGATATTTTTCAAACAAAAAGCATTATCCCCCAGAATCTCTAAAGTTTGGTAAGGGCCGAGCCAAGGTTTATCAAAATTTCCATGCTCCACTTTTCGGTCATGTGCTTTATCCTAGTAGAGAACCAAGTCAAAGATCCTAAAGGCTTTAACCTTGGATCTCCTATCAAACCATCTCTTGACAACACCCTAGTGTTTGGAAAAAATTTCTAAGGCTTCATCTCTTCTTTCTTCAAGGTGTAACAATTCAGCTAGGCGGGATTCACGTGTGTCCCCTTCATTATAATATTCATTAATGAACTAAAAAGTGTGGATTTTAAATTGAATGGGGAATACACGTTCCATACCATACACAAGGTGGTAAGGAGAGGTCCCTAAAGGGGTCTTATGTCTTGTACGGTCTGCCCAGAGAGAAAATCTAAGTTGAGTGTGCCAATCCTTGGGATTCTTCTCTAATAGCTTGCAAATGACTGTCAAGATGTTCTTATTGGAGGACTCTACCAAACCATTACCCTAAGGGTAATAATTGGATGAAAATTTAATTATAATTCCATGATCAAAGGCCCAATTAGAGAATTTAAATGATTCAAATATAGGACCATTATCACAAACTAAGGACATAGGACATCCAAAGTGGTTAATAATACCTGATTTGATGAAATTGATTACCACTTCAGAAGTACATTGTTTGCATGCAAGAGCCTTAGTCCATCTTGTGAAATAATCAATAATAGTTAGAATATACATGTGGCCTACAAAATAAGGTGGATTGATTGGACCTATGAAGTCCAACCCACATTGTGCGAAAGGCTTTACCCCAAAAACTAGTTAAAGTGGGAGTGTTGCATACTTCTGTCTGGCAGCTATTGTTTGACATACATGGAAAGTTTTGACATGATTATGTGCATCTTTGAACAATGTGGGCCAATAATAACCCACTCTCAGAATTTTATTTTTAGTGGAGGGTGCAAATCCATGGTGAGTACCATATCTATCATGAAACTCTTCCATGACTCTTTCAGCTTCATGCTTTCCCAAGCACCTCAAGTAGACACCTTCATGGTTCTTTTTGTACAAAACAACTCCCTTCAACATGAAACTGTCACTTTTCAAGTGCAATTCTCTTCTTTGTACAGCACTAAGGTGATCTGGACACCTTTGATTGAAAAGATAGTAAATGATATCATCATACCAATCCCCTGGAAAAATATCTTCAATATTATAATGCTAAGCTACAAGGTTAGGGTCCATTTCTGCCATTGTTCGAGTAAGACCTTGCCCTCTTACCAATTTAATGGGTTGAATCTCAATATCATACTCCTGCAACATAGTCACCCACTTAGCCCTAAATTCTCCCAATTCATTTTGAATTAGTAGTAGCTTGACTGTAGGGTTTGGTACTATTTCAAAGACCTTGTTCCTAAGAATATAGTGTCTAAATTTATTCATTGCTCTAACTAAGGCGTAGGCCTATTTTTCAACGCTTGGGTACCTTAGTTCTGCATCTTTCAGTGGTGTGCTCATAAATTCTATGGGATGCTCATTTCCTTGATCAGACTTTTGGGTCAACATGCCAACATATGAGTGATCAGAAGCAAATGAATATATGTAAAATGGCTTAGCATAATCAAGACTTACCAAAACTGGGGCTTCAACAATGGCCCTTTTGATTTCTTCAAATTCTTCTTTAGCCTCTACATTCCATTCAACTTTAGCTTCCCATTTCAACATGGCATTTAATGGCTTGACTATCTCAAAAAATCCAGTGATGAACTTCATTACAAAGTTAATTTTTCCAAAGAATGATTTAAGATCATTCTTACTAGTAGGCAGCTAAATCTTGAGTATGGCTTCCACTTGTTCAAGGTCAATAGCAATCCCTTTCTCTGAGATAACGTGTCCCAAAAAATTTCCTTCAGTAACTCCAAAGATACATTTCTTTAGATTGAGGGAGATGCCAAATTCTCTACACCTCTGAAATACTTTGCACAAATCTACTGTGTGATCACCTCTCTTCTTATAAAAGACTGTTAGATCATCCATATAAATAATTATTCATTTACCAATGATGTCCTTAAAATAAATATCCATGGCTCTCTAGAATGTAGCTCCAACATTGATCAAACCGAAGGGCATCCTCCTATAAGCAAAAGTGCCCCACTTTGTAGTGAGAGTCATTTTATTCTTGTCCTTATACTGCACCATAACTTGATTATATCTAGAGTAGCCATCCAAAAAAGACATCATTTGAGATCTATTAACAATTTGAAGAACTTCATCTAATGAAGGAACTAGATAATTGTCTTTTTCTGATGCCCTATTAAGGTTCCTAAAATCCACACACAGTCTGATCTCCCCATTCTTCTTTCTCACAGGAACTAGATTTGCAACCCAGGTTGAATGCCTAACTAGGAATATAATTTTGGCAGACAATAGCTTTGCACCTCCTTTTGAATTATGGGTTCCAGCAAAGCATTGATTGGCCTTTGCCTCTACCTGAAAGGTCTTACTCCTGGTTTCAAAGGGATAGTGTGAGTTATAATTGAAGTGTCATATGTCTTCAGGTCTTCATAACTCCAGGATATCACATCTTGATATCTATGTAATGCATCAATAATTCCTTTCCTCTCCTCTGGAGTACAAACTTTTCCAATGAATACATTTCTGATATCATCTTGAGTCCCCATGTTGTATGCTTCACATTGTCCACTAATGGACTCTTTCTTAGCATCTTGCTCTTGATCTCTAACCTTATCGAAATAAAAAATCATCTCTACCCGCACCATTCCCCTCAGAATAGTATTATTATTCAAATTGATGACCCCTTATAAATCCATCTCTGCTTCTTGAGGCTTAGCTTCATCAATAATATGAGAAGTAAAGACATCTAAACTTGTAATAAAATCCAAAATATGCTTATCATCTTCAAATACCTAAAATTTGGTCACATTGTTAGGTATTGAAGGCATTGGATTTAGCTCCACAATACGCTTCTTCAATCCAAAGAGGACAAAGTACAGCACTTGCCGAGAATCCACAGTTTGGTTCTTACTTCATGGTATCAACTAAATGTTGAAGGCATCAAATCCCTCAATAAGGTCCCATACTCTATGCCTATAATTGGTCATCCTTCTGTCATGACATGAGTATTGCTTTCTAACTTGCTTTACCACTAACTTGGAATCCCCAAAGACTTGCAAAATTTTAACCTTTTCCTTAGTGCCATGAGCAACCCATGAATCAAAGCCTCGTACTCTACTACATTATTGGTACAATGAAACTGAAGTTTGTGAGCAGCAAAGAAAGTATTACCTTTTAAACTGATTAACTCAAATCCCGCTCTAGCACCCTCCTTTGATTTGGATCCATCAAACCTTAGGGTCCAACAACCGGTAACTCCATACTTATTTGTCATATCCCTCATACTATTGTTGTTGGAGGGCTCTTTAGAAAGCATCGCCTTCTTCCCCTTAGGATCCTCTTGAGTACTTTGTATATTAATTTTGACTGCTAGAGTAGGGTTGATACACTTCTGCACCTATTCTACTGTTGTTTGGCACAAGGAGCATTCTAGTTCTGAGTGAGAGGCATTATGAACTCTACACCAATTAGGAAAGAGTAATTCTTCAAAATTCATTCCTCTACCCAAGTGAATTTGATCTTCAATACATTTTTTAATGAATTCTTAAAAATTATCTAGCAAGTTGAGCTAGTTATCTCCAAGATCATCATCATTTTTAACTAGTTCAACCAAAACACTAGTACTACTAGATTCTACTGTAAGATCAACAGGTGTGGTATGCAACATAAAAATCTCTTCTACATCAGACTCCTCAATAGAGGCTTCTAGCACATAATTACCCATGCTTACCTCTAATATCAATATTTTATTCGAAGTATTATGATATTTTATGATCACATACTTCATCCTAGGCTACCTTTCAATCCTAATATGGTTTGGCACCCCTTTCCATGGAAGCCACATGTGGGACTGATCAGTTGATACATATCCATTCATGGCCTTAGTAAAGTCTCTTCCCAAAATTAAACCATAAGTGTCAGGTATATCCCCCACCTGTATATTGATGACTTGTTGAATTCGGGGGTCTTAGGCAATTTGCATAGAGATCATGTTCAACTCCCCTACAACATTAAATTTTGTTCTATCTAGTTGAGTAACTTTCTTTTGAGAAATAGCAGGGGTAATTACAAAAGACTCACCATGGCTGTGAGGCATGTTTGTTTGGGCACCTGAATCTAGCAAGCAATTGTGCATGTTCTTTCCAAATAGTCAAAAAAAGATAAAAAATCGAGGAGTTTTTGTTCTACCCTGGAACAAAGTTAAGGGAGTATCAACCTGAGTAGCTTAACTTTTATCTTTTTCTTTCCCTTTGTCTCTAGGTTGTGTATGAACCTGATTATGATCTCTTACTACTTGAGAACTAGATGCCTTATTAATGTTAGAAACCAAGATCTGAAATGCAAACCATAAAAATCCTTCCACATAAGGGAAAATCAGAAAAAGAAAGAGCTTTGCAAAAAGATATGCAAAATAAACATTTATTTCGGGAATACATAATTACGTAGATGATTTTTCTTTATAAAAAGAGTATGCATAACCTAATCTTATCTTGAGCAAAGTAAGCTCAATAGAATAAGGATAACAACTATATGTTAAATGAGGGTGGGGTTGGGTGAAGCGAGGATCAGGTGAATGCACAAAAGCATGAAGCAGATTCCCAACAAGGCGATCGGTACCCAAAGTACAAATGCAATAATGGGGTGAGAGGGGAAACCAGTGGACAAAACCCCTACAATGGGGCTGCAAAAGAAATGGAAGAACTTTGTGGGTAACTGCTGGAGCTGTAATCCGAAGCAAACGGAAGACGCTTGTCTACGAAGCCAAAGTAGAGATTATAATAATGTGACAAAGATAATCAATGCCACAGAATTTTAGAATGCAGCTGGGGCAACCTTAGAAGTCTATGAAGCAATAGTAGATGTAATGATGTGAGAATCTAGGAAACCATGTATCTCGATCTTTGTTGCTAAGGCGATACTATAACTCTTCCATGGGAACAAGTACCATAAAAACATGGCCCTTAAACTGAGATGGATCTTAACCAATGCAGATCAAGAATCGTAAACTCCCAATCTAAAGTGTGAACTAATGTGAATCTGATATGTGTCAAGCTAGACAAGAATGTGGCTAAAAGAAACTAAGAAACCAGATAACCCATGTGAGTTTACATCAAAACAAGATGAAGATCAAAGTTCATGCACACTCTAATAAGATTATTATGCAAGAAACCCCCTTGATGGAACTTTATATCAGTTCATTTATTACAATAACCCAATGATTGTAAAAGGAGAGAATGCAAACATTCATAAACAAAAAATAAGATGATGGGGTACTGAAATGAAATTAATTCAGGGGTTTCCGGCTTCTAAAAATACCAGTAGGGACGGTCTGGAATAATGATCAACCTGTGATAGATACAAAAAAAGTGCATTGACAACAACATGGTGCTCCTCAATACCTTTCCAATGCCGCAAAGATAACAAAAATTGGAGATTGTGGTAAAAAGTTATGAGCTCGGAGTCCATAAATGAACATCTAACTTCAAACAACAATAAATGTAGCTAAACAAAAAAAATTAAAAAATAAATTACACCACCTAGAAATTTCTTGGAACCGACTTTAAAAGAAAGCGATATATCCCTACGTTTCGATTTGATGGCTGGATATGCAAAAAAATTGTTCTTACAGAAAGGGAGAAAACTAAAGAATTCTGGAGGAGACAAAGGGCCATGGCCTGGTCTCCCGGCCACTATGATGTTAAATTTGTGATATCCCAGCGTCCTGGCGAAATGCCCCTACTTGGAAGGCAAATTATAGTGCAGTGGTGTGGGGTGGGACACAGCAACAAAGACCTAATCAGGTACAGGCTACAAATGCGAGAGCCGTGGGAAAAAGGCCTCTTGGGCGGAACAGGCTGCGCGAGGTCTGGAAGGCATGATGGAAGTAACACTAGAACCCTAGTCTGTGGCAGGGAAAGTGCTTTGTTTTACAGAAACCGCCGTGATGCAATTCTATGTGAGACCGGTGCCAAAAGGGAACACTGGAAAACTCACATATTGGATCAACCTTGGAATTTGTAAGTAACAGTAGATGAAAGCATGAAGCCACCCATAATGATGACACAATCTGGAAGTTGTGACCTCGAAACCAATGCCAAAATGAAACTAAAACTACCCCATAAGATGAGTACCATCATAATTCTAGAACATTAACCATAAAAACATGGCCTTCAAACTGACAAGTATTTGAACCAATGTGGATCAATAACCATAAAATCTCAATGTGAAGGTGTGAACTGATGCAAACCAAAGATGTGTCTAGCTAAGCAAGAAAGAAGCTAAAAAGAGACAACATGAAACTAGACAAACTCATGCGAGTTGTCACCAACACAAAAGTGTGATGCAAGAACCCCCCTTAATGGAACTTTATATCAGTTTGTTATTACAATACCCAATGATTGCATAAGGAGAGAAAGCAAAAGCAATACGAAACTGCAGAAGCGAGAAAGCGAAAATACAAACCTAAGTGCATGAAACAAAAAATAGATAAATTTTAAAGGGTACGCATATTCAAAATGACCTCATATAGGAGACCAGAAACTCCCATCTTATTACCCATAAGAATGGTTGAAAAATGGATAAGTAAGTCAAAAATATGTCACGAATTGAAAACAAAACCTTCTAACTTTCCCGAGGCTAGAAAATACAAGAAGTAAAAACCGAAAAGTCAAACCCTACACCCATTTGGGAGGGCTTGGAGACCCAGTTTTTGGGTAGATGTCTCATTTGCAAAAAATGGTATACCCAAGTTATACCCTTTTAAAAATGTGCAGGTCATCACCCAATAACCTTTCGGCCTCGGGGCTAAAAAATAAACCCGTGGTGACGCAGGAACGGATGGTAGCGGTGATGAGCTCTGGCCTTGAAGCCCAGTTTATCCGATAGGCCCGATTCAGGGGCTGGGTGGCAGGCTGGCTGGCTCGGTCCCAAATAAAGACCTCAGACTGGTGGTTTTAAACCCTGAGTGTAGATGTTTATGTAGTGACTGGAGGTGGGCAGCGGTGATAGTGGCTGACTGGTGGTGCCCGGTGGTGGTGCAGTTGAAGTGGTGATTTGGACACTTTGGTAATTGCTTGTCGCAAATTTCTTCACCATTTTCATTTTTCCAAAATTTGTTACCTCATAAGTGCATGGGAATACGTCACGACCCTTGAACAAATTACACTCCCATGATTGTTGTTCCAAATTAGGATAAATTTTATTTACTCACGTGTGGGGTGCGAACATTGAAGTTTAAAAAAATTAAGAGCAACCAAATCTGCAGAAAAAATCATAAACTTAGAGCCTATATCTGGCAAACAGTGACCAAAATGAATGAAATAAAAGCCATTTCTAACTTTTTCAAGCACTGTGAATCCAATGGAAAACCCCAAACTGATCTAAGATGCAAAATAAATATACTAAAGGAATGAAACCCTCGAGGGACCCCGAACGAGCTCTGCAATGTATTCCTCCAAAAAAGCTGAGAAGGGGCTACAAATCAAGGCTCCGATACCATGTTAGAAACTAGGATCTGAAATGAAAACTAGAAAATAACCTTCCACAAAGAGAAAAACAAAAAAGTAGAGAGATTGCATGAAGATGTGCAAATTGATATATTCGAAGTACAATAATTACAAGAGATAATTTGCTTTATAAAAGCAAGTATGCATAACCTTGATCTTATCTTGAGCAAAAAGATCGCTCAGCAAGATAAGGATAACAACCTATAACCTAGGAATTAAATAATGCCTAAGTAAACTTATGTAAAGTGTTATTAAATAATTAATTACACGAACAATTAACACTCCCACTAACTGACCTATCTTGTGATATTGAATTTGTAGCATAAGCTCCTAAAATCGTATTTCTAATAGTCGGGACTCAATAATTCAAATGCAGAGAGACTTACCTTTAGCTTCTTGAGTTATTCTACAACATATATATCCAACTACTTGGTGTTCATGTCAGTAAGAGCCTCCTTGAGACATTCCACCACCCTGTCTTTACTTGCTTCAACACTCTTTCCTTTTGATGGGTCAACTTGTGTTTGTCCTTCCTTTGACAGGTATTGTTTAGGCACATGAGGATACGTTGGATTATTGTTGGTGTTGGGATATGGAGGTGTGGTGAAGTTATTTTGAGGGATGGAAGTGGTGAAAGGTCATCCAACTTGTAGGCATATTTTTGACAGATCTCTTAAGTCATACTTCATGATTGGCACCCTGAATGTTTAGACCTCTTCAACATAGGTCTCTTCTTTGTCCAAGGGGCCATTATCATTCTCAATATTTTCATTAAAAAACTATGTAATCTCATCTCCATCGCACACTTGATCTGCCTCCTCCTTAGACTGGCTCGATTCTTCTTTAGGTCCATTATCCTCACTTCATGGGAAAGGAGCATGGTTTAGCACTAGCAAAAGTGAGTCATAAGGAGTAGATGACACCACCTCCTAGTTACTTGCATTATTCTCCACCTCATACTGAAAGATAGAGGTAGTTGTCTGGAATTCAGGGCAATCTAACTCAGAATGTTGACTTGTTTTATGGAGCCTACACCATTCTGATAAAGCAGCTTCAACTAGAAACACACCACTAGAAGGCCTTTCTTGATTAGCTGGTTGATCCAACGGGGTAGGGACACCTCTATTGTTTTCCCTAGTATTCCAAGTTCTATTATGCCTGGGTGGTTGTTTTCTTTCAAATCTTTATCCACCAGCCTATCCTTTGTCAAAATTTTGGCCAGAGGGTTGCCCTCTATCAAAATGTTGTCCTATGTTGAAACCCTGCCCCCTATCAAAATTTTGTCCTTGATGGGGATCCCCTTCTCTATTATAATTAGACTGCATACTCCTCTGGGCAGCCTAGAGTTGACTATTTTGATTTCACAATTAGGTGACCTCCATGTTCAACTTCTTCACTTGTTCAAATAATTCATCTAACATTTCCTTGTCAGGATTGCTATATGGAGTTTGGTTCACATTATTTTGGGAGTGTCCTACTGCTACACCAAAGCCCAGAGACTGATTCAAGACTTCAGAATTATGTAGATAGGTAGGGAAACTAGACTATTGTTGTGAGTGAATAGGCTTATTAACACTTTGTTGGGGATAATTTTCCATTGGTAGGACTTGGTTCATAGGGGTTCTTGGATTAGGGACCAAACGAAACTGAGGTATTGGATTCATAATAGGAGTATGATTGGCAAGATCTTGATTGAGAGATTGAACCTTCCCAGGGTGAGCAGTGGGTCCTAATGATGGTAGAGGCCCAGATAAGTGTTCTCTCAGATCAATACTAACTTTAACAACTTTCGTGTATGCATCAAGCAAGTTATTTGGAGGGTTGGGTCTCCATTTCAAGAAGGTAGCTTTCAGGCTATCAAGACCCTCATAATATACTTCTAAAATAGTGGCATCATCTACAACATAGGGGATTTGCAACCTAGTATATTCCTGATGGAATCTATTATTAAAAGACCCTATAGGCTTATTGACTTCTCTCTTGACTTTAGTGAACTGCAGATAGAGCTCATTAGCACTAATAGGAATTTTGAATATTTGCAAAAATGCAGTCTCAAGTTCATTCCAATTATGGATAGATCCAACAGGAAAATGATTATACTAATACAATGCATCTTCTCCTAGGGAATAAGGAAAGATCCTGCATGCAACATCCTCATGGTTGATTCCCCTATCCCCAAGATAGGTCTGAAAAATCTTGATATGTTCCTCTGTAGTCCTATTATGATCATTAACATGGAACTTTGAACAAAAGTGTTGGGGGTTCTTGGGCATAACATTGTATTTATTGAAGGTCAATGGAGATGGGTTATTAGCAAGTAAATCCATTGGTGGAGGTGGGGGTGGTAATGGCTGATTTATGATTGACTGAGGTTGTTGAATGGGAATGGCTTCAAAATCAGATGAAGATGGACTTGATGAAGATGAGGCTGATGGAGATGATGGAAGTGTCTAGGTGGATGATGATTCTCCTCTTCTTTTGGTCCTTCTTGACCTCATAGGAGCTTGCAACTCTTGAAATTCCTCTCCCCCTGGAGTGGATCTTGTTCTTGTTCTGAATCTTTTAGGAGAAATGGTAGAGAAAATTCAATCCAGCTTGCTTATTCAGGCCCTCCTTCTAGTGCCAATCTATTGATAGTGTGTTTTGCACAACAACTCAGACAAGATACAAATATCCTATCTCTCTTCAAAGGTAAATATCTATCAACAAGCCTCAAGAGATGACCCCAAGGTCTTTAATGTCAGGTCTTAACAATGCATAAACAACTCAGATAATATGTGAAAATTGCTGGTAATCACAAAGGGACCTTACAAACAAATATTGAATCTTTGAACTTATCAGATTTTGCAATATGGTGATACTTGAAATCCTAAATCTAACCCAAATGATAAAAGAAATAGCAAAAAGCAAGGGTTTTAGAGAGATTTCTAAAATTAATACTAGTCCTAGGATTAACAATGCAAATGATAAAATACTTGAAATGGACCAATCCCTCAGAAACTGATTCCTGCTTGACCCAAATGAATTTGCAATCTTATAGAAATAGTATTAAATATTTTCAGATCATGAACATTCATCCAAAAAAACCCTATTGCAATTGAAATGAACAAATATTCACAATTGAACTAAGCACAATGAATATGAAATTCTAGGCTACCTTTGCAAAGCAACTACCAATCAACGAGATACAAAAGGTATGGACCAAGGATTTCTACAAACACTTCAAGCATCAAACCACAAACACCATTGAATCACTTCTAAATCTGAATCTAACATATATCCAATATTTCTTAAGTAATCTCAAAAGATAGAACAACAAGAACCATGCAAGATAAGCCAGCACAAGAGAGATCACGAAAGCACAATGTCTTCAATTATATTGAATCATCCAATAACAACAACAATTCCGATTGTTGCATTGTTTACAAAACTTGCTTCAAAATAAGACTAACTCCTAGCTCTAACTCTTGCTATACTACTCAATTTTCTCCCAAGAAAAACTATCTAGCCCTTAGAAATGAGGTAGCATGCCATATTTATAGAAACCCCTCGAGATATGTCAGCCCAATTATGTTTACAATAGAAAATGGCCACAAACAAGTCAACTCAATAAATTCTAGAACAAAACAAAATAGCATTAAATGCTTGAGACTCATCCAGGCTAGCCTAGGTTCTCCAATGTAATTCGGTCCACTGCATGTGAAGAGTGAAGAAAGGTGTGGGAGGCACAAATTTTGATGTAATGTGTATTAAATACCCCCCTTTGTCCTTATCCTTTCCTATCTTATCTTGTACCATTGAAAATACCTTCTCCAGGTCGACCAAAGGTTGGACTACCAACACCTTAATTCTCCTCTCAATTGACTTAATATCATCCCTTAATTTCTTAATAACTTTATCCCAATCCATCCTTAAGGTTTGATATTTATCCATAATTTCAATGTAAGTAGCTGCATCATCTAGCTAGTGTTGATGGCGGAGCCGCTCCCGATTGACTAGAGAATATGCATCATGCCACCATTTCCTCAGTTGCTCTAATTCGAAATGTTTTGGCGCAAACCTTTTCCTTCCTATCATGATTTCAAAGAAAGAGATATATTTATTGTAAATATTTGGCAAGGTGCCTTCTATTTTCCTCCCTTGATTATGCACCTTCCTCAACATCTTTTGCCTAATTTGCAAGGCCTCGTGCCATTCCTAGGGTTCTACAGATTTTGGAGGAAAGATCCCTTCACTGGCCAGTTTTTCCTTAGTGTACTCCATGATAGTCCTAGTTTTTTGCAGTAGGAGGTCTACATCTTCTTTATCTTGAGCTAGCACACTTTTCAAGAATTCCACAGATCTAATGGCATCCCCAATAGTTGACAAAATTTCTTTAATTGCATCATCTCCCTTAGTTCCTACCCCTTGCAACCAATTTAGTGTGGCATGAGTAGTAGTTTTCATCTTTTCCAACTTAGTTATGGTCTCCTCTAGCAAGAGAGTTACTGCAAATGATGAAGAACTAATCTAGTTGATAGACTGTAAGGGTTTCATCAAATCCTAAAACTACTTCTTCAATTTATCATTCTCATTCTTTAACTCTTTCTTGGTTTTCACCTCTTTCCTCAATCTACCCAAGATTACAGCACTAGAGCCTTCATATTCTTCAATCTCTTGTTCCATGGAAGTAGGCCCTAAGTTGATAGTTTGCACACTATAATCACTACCAGTCACATAATCCTTACTCTTATCAGGAGTAGGAGTAGCAATGTGAACCACTCCATTATTTTCTCCATCTCTTTCAATCTTTGAAATAACCCTGGCTTTCTTCTTTGTTTTACTTTTTCTAATGTTGGTGAGTAAGTCATCCCAATTCGGGAGAGTGTCATCCACTACAACCTACTTACTCTTCAACTCTCTATCCAATCAAGCAGGCACAATGGATCCAGATTGTGAATTACCCTGCTCAACCTCATCCTGTTGACCCCTAGAGAAATCCTCATTCATATTTTTCTTTTCAAGAGTCTCTTCAGTCTTATTTTCCCTGTCACCATTGATGGAACTTCAAAAATTTTCTCTTTGTGTTCCATTTTTCTTTTTATCCTACCTTATGTCTCTGGTCCTCTATGGTGTTTGGGAAAATCCTAAGGTTGGGGTTTTATCTTTATCTTCATGTAAAAACCTAGTGTTTATCTTATGCCTTGGGTGGAATCTATTTGGCTGTTACTTTTGGGAGGGCTTTAAAACAACTTAAGCCCCATCGCTTCATCTAGACTGAGCCCCTCTTATTTTATCATTTTATTTCCTTCACTTGTTTTCCTATGTCTTGGATGGTCCCACCCATCCTCGTTACAAATAACTTATGTCATTGTTTATCGTTAGCCTAGTGATGTCCCCTCCTTTTAATAAATTTTTTATATTTTGCATAGGGAAATTTTTTTGTGATCGTAGATCAATTATCATTTGATCTTAGTTGTTCCCCGCCATCTTGTGATGGCCCCACCACACTATTTTGGTTTATCATGATATCATCGGCGAGCGCCACGTGTCTCATCTGGTGAAGTTCAAGAGATGATAGAAATACTTTGATACATTTATGCAGTTTTAATACATTATGTCATGCGTTACTAAAGCATTTATGAGATGCACATGTTTCAAATCAATGGAGATGTTATAATCTCAATAGAAAAGATACTCGATGGTTAATGACAAAGTTGGCGACTATGTTGAACGAATAGGATTATCAATGGTTGAGATCCATGGTTTCCTACCATCGCATGATCAGAAGTTGTGAGGTCTTTATCAATTGCGATATTGCAGGCGAGCACCACATGGATTTCCCTGGAAATGCATAGTATGGTGGGCCCTTATTTCCATGATGGAGACTATGTCAGTTTTTTTTGAAGGTAGGTGTTTTATGATCTGACCAAAGTGAAGGATCGATGGCTAGTATTTGAATCTCCATCAAATGTGATTGGAGTTGTTCATGCAGTGCTCAAGTAAGCTTTAATTGTGAACATGACATCTACTAGTATGGTTTGATCAAAATAAACTATTCTCCTACTTTTATTGTGTCACAAAGCATTCAAGCATCTTTGTGGAGCAGTCTCAAGGCCAAGGATGAAGTTACGAGTTGTTACAACAAAGATTTGAGTTTCTGCAAACAAAAAGTCGTGAGTTGATTTATGTATCTCCAAGTTAATTTGAATTTGAATTTAGGGGAAATTTGTTGTGTGCTTGTCAAAAGGTTTGTTGATAAGTGTTTTAGGGATATAGGTCAATTGAATTGTAGGAAATTGTAAGGTTCTATTATGTAATTTCACATTTTTGTTTAGCCCTAGTTTGTTTAAAGTTTGAAATAGCAAGGAAGCCCTAGTTTACCCAAGATGGCACCATCAAAGCAACATTCTAGCCAGATTGATTATTTAAATAGAAACCTATATGATGATTTCTTGGATCAATTTCCCTTGTTAGCGAATGATAGGAAGAAGGGGTTGGTCTTGATGTGAGGAAAAACCATAGGGGAGGGATTAGTAAATAATTGTTCCAACATAGCCAATACTAGGGTTCCTCTTACAGGTCTAGAGATGTTCAAATTATGGTTTGTACAGAGCAATTTTCCCCACCCCTTTTCAAATGGTTGGATGTATGACATGGGGAATTTGGTGGTACCAAATGTGTTCCTTGATATAGACTTTCTTAGAGCAGTGGCTGCATGATATGACCCTGTCACACGGGTGATTAGAGATAATGATGGAAGGGTTTTGTTAAACATTAATAGAGAGGAATTTCGACAAGGTTTTGATCTGAGCGAGCCTAGTATGTTCTTGGTTCCTATTCATCTTGAGGAGATGAAACATGAGTATGGGAGGTTGAAATCACTTTTCAAAGTGAAGATGCTCCCACCTCATTTGGCTAGGGCAGGAGGTTCAAAATTATATATTAGCCCTAATGACCAAGAACCTTTCAGACTGAACTACTTTTCAAATCATTTTTTGGCCACATTTTACTCATTGTGCAAGATTTTGGGTTTTAACCCTAACACAGTGATGCCTATTGCTTACATGTTCATGGGGGTGAAAATACAACACCCTAATTTCTTAGTGATTTACGATTGTGCTTCTTTGTTGGCTGAAAAGATACATGAAGGGCTGTTGAAGTTGTAGCAAAATGATGCAAGCCTTCCATTCTTCTGGTATTCCATGTTAATGTATATGTTCTTATATAAGAATGTTGAATTCTTCTCTAAGAAGATGGAGTTAAGGTAGTTGGTTAATGGAGAAATATTTCCAGTGCAGGTGTGCGTTATAGATTTATCATGTAACAAGGAGAACGCTAGTTATGTGCATTTTGACAATTGTTTTGCTTCTAGATTGAGAGCCAGGTTGATGGTAAATGTACCCAAGATTTATAAGGAGTTGCATGATTTCCTCAGACCAAAGGGGAGGAAGCTAGAGTTGAAGGTTTGCCACAACTGGGGTGATATTATTCCATACCCAGTGAGCACTGTCTTGAGGGTGAATGGTTTTCAAGGGACCCTTCATATATTTCCATACAATGTGCCACCAAGAGTGGGATTTGTAGAAGTTATGTGGCAGATTGGTTGTATCCATGAGGAAAACCTTACTAGGAAAGGTAAAGGAACATTTTTCCTGGACTATACTATGGTGTCAGATTTTGTCTTTTCGAAAGGAGGTCGGGTACACTTTGGGAATTTTTTTGAAGAATACCATTTGAGGTGTGGTCCCAAGCAACAACATGATCCTGAGAGCTCCTTCGCTCTTTTTAGACAAAGGATAAAAGGCGGTAAGTTTGTGCATGAGTTCAATTTCTTTGAGGAATTGATTAGAAATGAATTTGACCTAAGTAGGCAGGAGTTGAACAAGGAGAAATGGATAGCTTAAGACAAGCTATTGGCCATTGTGCACAAAATGGATCCAAAG